>CM060200.1:40757996-40828454 GCA_030562195.1 Nipponacmea schrenckii | reverse complement strand
GTTTGGGATATTTGTGGGAGGAGGGGGGGGGGATCACTGTGATAAATATACATTTATAATTACTTCACAACGTATTCTTGATGTATTTAAACAATGTTGCTTTGAAAATATTTGTACTTCCCCTAAAGGATTATTATACCAACATCTAGTATCAAATTTTAGCCTAACAAAAAACTATTAAGTCAAAATACGTCCAACTCATTACTAAATTAAGACAATCAGCTCATTACCTTAATATAGAAACCGGAAGGTGCAAAAAGATCGAAGGAAAAGATAGAAAATGTAGTCTCTGCAACTTGTCCGAAATAGAGAAGGAATCATATATTAATTAGTCCATATTTTAAAGATCTTCGAGTTTTATTTCTTACAAAATATTATTTTATAAACCCTAGTTATTTGAAACTTACTCAACTTCTGTCCATCAATAATGTCAATATATTATCGAAACTTGGATCATTTTTATTTTTATCTAATCAGAGGAGAAATGAAATTTTAAACTTAAAGTAACTAAGCTTAACCACTTACATGTATTTCAATTTGTTCTCTCTCTCAAGTATCATCAGTTATACAGACAGTTCAAAGGTAATATTCCATTAGAAAGTATTTAGTTATATATAGATACTTTATTCGGATCTGCATAAGATGAAATAAGAATGAACATACAATAATATATACAACGAGACAGTTAGACATCGAGGAAAAACAAAACATTGTACAATGTTTAACTAAATGTACTTAAGTGTATCAAATCAACGTGAATACATTTCACTTCGTATCATTGCAGAAATATTTCATAATAATCGCGATAAATTTACAAAGACGTATTAACACCTTCCCCTGGCAGTTCATTACATCATAAAAAGTATAGCATGATGCGTGGTTATAATAATGTCTTCGGAGGTATTGTTTTCGTGACTCATTAAAATGTTGACATTGGAGTAAATAATGAAATTCATCCACCAAGTCACCTGACTGACATAACATGCAAACACGGTTGCTCCTTGGTATATGAGTGTACGAGCCTAATTCTATGGGTAATCTGTGACACCTACATTGAAATTTACATATTGTCTCCCGGTGCTGCTGTGGTAGGTCTACTAGATAATCTTCAAATTTAAAGTATATTTTAAATATTAATTAATGCATTTGCTGCAGGTAGATATCACTAAACACCAATATTGGATGTACTGGTCCTTTAAGGTTTGTGCAAGTGTTGCTTTTAGCCAATTTTTATTAACACTATTTGGGTCGATCCATACGTAAGCTAACCCTGTCTGCTCCAGAGTCTCCCTGACATAGGCGACCCAGCTATGGGAGCTAATTTTCTCTAACAATAGTGAATATGTTAAAAATGACAATTTAAGGCGGTCACCTCGGATTAAATTAAACCAGAGCATTACTATCCTAGACTTAATGAGCAGTTCTAGTGGATATATGCTCAATTCACCGTATACTATAACATTAGGCATCGAAGAATTAAGTTTAAGTTTAAATTTGCAGACGCGTAATTGGAGTCTTTCTATTAGGATAAGTTCCGTGTAGCCCCACACTTCACTACCATATAAAAGAATGGGCATCACAAGGGTATCAAATAGGTGCAATTGTGTATCAATGTCTAATGGAGCTCTCTTAGCCTTCTTTAGAATGGCGAACATAGCATTACTGGCTTTTGTGTACAGTGTCACTTTAGCCTTAGGGAAACTACCATTGTAATTGAAGGTTATGCCTAAATACAGGTAGTCGTCAACCACTTCCAACAATGAACTACCATATGTGATCTTTGGCTTAATTCTAACTTTGCCCCTGGAAAATGCAATGACTTTCGTTTTGCTTACGTTAATGCTGAGATCCCATGTTTAACAGTAATCATATATTAAATAAGAACACTATTATGGATATACTACTCCTTTTTAATTTAAGCAACGTTTCAATTCACATACAGGAATCTTTATCAGGCAATAAAATAATGATAAGGAAATAAAGAATAACAAGTATAAATAGTAAACATTTGACGTCTATAATTCACTAGGATTAGTGATAATAATAATAATGATGAAGGTCTATCAACACCATTAATATAATCAACACCATTAATATAATCAACACCATTAATATCATTAGTACCATTAGTATCCTCAGCACCAGTGATGTCGTCAGAACCATTAATATCGTCAGAACCATTGATATCGTCGGCACCATTATTGTCATCAACCCCATTAATATTATCAGAACCATTAATATCATCAGCACCATTAGTATCATCAGGATCATTAATATTATCAGAATCATTAGTATCGTCAGCACCATTGATGTCGTCAGAACCATTGATATTATCAAAAAGATTCGTGTTGTCAGGACCATTATTATCATCAAAACCACTAATATCATTAGCACCATTAGTATCATCAGTGCCGTAAGTATCATCAGCACCATTTAAGTCGTCAGCATCATTAGTATCATCAACACCATTAATATCATCTGCACCATAAATATCATCTGCACCATTAGTATCATCAGCGCCGTTAGTACCATCAGCACCATTTATATCGTAAGCATCATCAATATCATCAGCACGATTAATATCTTCAAAACCATTCATATCATCAGAACCATTGATTTTATCTCTTCACCATCGTTTATGGCTACAAAGTGATCGAAGAGGTCATTTATAGTTATCGTATGCTCTGCTTTTTCGAAGCCATTGTTTAGTACTTTCCAGTATTCTTTGGTATCTGTTTTCCGCAAATATTTAAGATCGCGATTAAATTCCTTGTAGTAAGCAATATATTCTTGTTTTAAAATTTTCTTGTAGATTTTACTTGCTTTTGTCAGCTGTGATTTGCTGTTCTTTGTCATGACAGAAGTGTGAATGTTTTTTGCATTAAAGAACTCGCGTCTTTTCTCTTCACACAATTTATTGAACCAGGGTTTGTTACTGTACTTCCGCTCGAATTTCATTGTTGGCGATTGTTTTATTTGTTTTCGTACTTTAGAAATGTAGGCACTGTTGTTAAATATATTTTCAATTTGCTTCGTAATGTCATCCATTTGTGCTTGGTTTATTCCTTCTAGAGACAGATTGTTGAGTGTTTCCACTACTGTTAAGATTTCTCGACTGTCGATATTTTTACAAAACAGTTCTTTCAATTCGTTTCTCCATTTAATTATTGTGACAGTTTCTCTTTTATGATATTCGTTTATGTGAGATCGAGTGTTCCCGGCTGCTTGTAATGTAATCGAGACAGGAGAGTGCTTATCTGATATTAAATTAGAGAAGTTCTTAACCTCGAAGTTAACGATGTTCTCAAAGAGACGAGGGGAACACAGAATGTAATCAACTGTGGATTTTCCATCACATGTGAACTCACCTTCAAGGTCACCCCTACCATTCACTATATAGACACCCAGGTTCTTACATAGTTCGATGAGCCTTTCACCATATTTGTTAACAACCAAATCCTTGTTTTTACGTTGTAAGGGGAATCCACTTTGATCGATAAAGCATTCAAGTTCAAGTTGTTCCCTTGCGAAGTCTTCCGTCGGTGAGTTACCAATATTGCTGTCTTCCAGTGACAATAGTTCATTGACGGTCGCAGTTCTTGCGTTTAGGTCTCCTAATAGACAAAACTCTTAATCCCCTATGATCATTTCCACGAATGTTTTTTCTATGGTATCAAACATATTCAGATTGCTATAACTCGAATTTATAGGGGGGATATAGGCGGCGCAGCATGCGAGGTTGTATCCAAGAAGATCTTTAGCTATTGTGAACCATATACAGACATCATCCGAGATCGGATGAACCCTGATATAGCTAGAAAGGGATTTTCTAATCAGTACGGCTACGCCATCGGAACTTGTTTTTGCTATTTTCCGGTTATTTTGGTGCACACTAAAATTAGGTATGTTTAAAACATCAAGGGTGCCAAGTTTTGTCTCATTCAAGCAGGCAATATCAAAAAATGCTGATATATTCTTCAAAGTCCGGGGAGAGGAGTTTCGATTGGCTATTCATTTGAGACTACATGTATATCATTTTGGTGGACCATAATCCGCCCGTTTAAGTTAACTCTGAGTTTATTGGGCAGATGTTTGATTAGAGTTCTTATATTGGACTCGCTTAGTCGTTCAGCATATGGTTTGTCCTTATTCAGGAACACCTTGTGGTATTCACTGTTTACAAGTTTCTTTTTGTTTCGTAACACCAGTGCTCTTTGTTCAGTAATCTCGAAACTAATTTTAACAAGGCCCGGTTTAGCTTTATTTCTAGATTGAAGCCTCTGTACTTTTGTAATTATGACATTAGTGTTTACTGAAAGTATTTAGTGTTTACTGGTATCTAATATGTGCTTAGTTGACTTTCAAAAAGAAATAAAAACCTAGATTTGGGCCTCTAACTAGCTTTTTTTTTCTTTTTTTTTTTGCGGGAAACTCTTTTCTCTATGATAAAAATGAGAGAAAAGACAGTGTTCGACTTAATAGAAAAATCAAAAATGCAAAACGTTCAAGCGACATGGCTTTTGTAAACAAAAATGGCGACTCAAACATTCGAGTCCGTAGAAAAAGTAGTTCGACCGTATTCAACGTATGTGTAATATGGATTCAATTATTACATGAGCCCGATTTACCTTGTATCGGTATAGTAGGATTACACATGTATATTTAACTATAAAACTCAGAACACCTTGCAGCTGATGAACTTCAGAAAGCTCTCTCGTCCAAAAAGGACAGTGCAGTGGGGGAGGATGATGTCAAGTATTCGATGTTGAAGAAGTTGCCTCCCGAAGCTTCGAAAATCTTTCTGGAACTATTCAATGAATCTTGGAACAATGGCCACGTACCGACAAAATGGAAAACGGCATCCATTATACCTATCCTAAAGGCTGGAAAAGATCCCGCAGAAACGGAGTCTTACAGACCCGTTAGCCTTACATCCACGTAATGCAAAATCCTCGAAACGATGATAACAAATCGTCTTCGGTATTTTCTAGAAGGAAATACTCTTCTAGACAATAATCAAAGTGGTTTCAGAAAGCTCAGATTTACGGCGGATCAAATTGTTAGACTACAACACACAATCTCTAAGACATTGAACAGTTCTGGTTTCCTCTGTGCCGTGTTCGTAGAATTAATAAAAGCTTTTGATTTGGTCTGGACAGATGGATTATTGCACAAGTTGCGCCAACTAGGAATAGGTGGTCGTATGCACAACTGGATAGCAAGTTTTCTTGCGGATAGGAAGATACGTGTAACCATTGGAAAGAGTTTCAGCGATGAATTCAGTCTGGAAAATGGCACGCCACAAGGCTCAGTCATTAGCCCCACCTTGTTTAGCATAATGGTCAATGATATCCGCAACTCCAAATACCTGTCAAACAAATGTCAGATCGCGATTTTTGCTGACGACAGCACTTTTTGGAGCAATGGTTACTTATACACAAACCTAAAAGAACGGATGCAACTATGCTTGGATCGCTTTGCAAAGTGGGCAAATGACTGGGGATTTAGAATATCCAAAGCCAAAACGGTGGAAATGCTGGTCTGCCCAGACCCCAGGTGACCGACATGCGACTAGTTATGGATGGCGAGCCTATCCGATTCGTCGGTGAAACCAAGCTACTAGGTGTAACTTTCGATAGGAAACTCTCATGGGGACCCCACATCACAAATATCAAACACAGGTGCCAAGCTTTGCTGAATTTAATGAGAAATATATCTGGCAATAAATGGGTTGCCAATGTGGTGACTCTCATGATGATCTATCGTGCGCTGATTCGGCCCATCTTAGACTACGGGCATTCATGACTGCTAGACCAATGCTTCTGCATAAACAAGATATAATACAGCACAAAGCACTCCGCATAGCCACCGGAGGAGGTATCGGAATAAAAACGGGGGTCGCCACTCCAAGATGTTGGTGAGGTCCCTCTCAAACTCCGCAGAGAGGAGCAAGCTCTAAGATACTGGTAAAAAATCAAGCACCTTGGAGAATCATCTCCCACCTACCTCGAGATCACGAGGTTCAGGCAAGCCAAAAAGAATATAAGCTTTGGTCAGGCAGTTCGGGAATCCGTTCGAAAATATGGGCTAGATAGGTTGCCCATCAGAGCGTTTGCTCTCCCCCAAATTGCTCCTTGGACGATCACGCCTCCTCTTGTCGACACCTCTCTCGCTACGAGATTGGATAAGAAACGGGACGATCCCTGCATCGCTCGGATGATCGCTTTAACTCATATGGACGCTAGGTGGTCGGAAAGCACCCGTATCTACACTGATGGTTCACATAACCCGGAAAATAGTACGACCGGGTTGGGGATTTATATCCCTTCGAGCAGTACAAGAATAATCAAGCGATTACCCAATAACTGTTCGGTGTATACTTCAGAGATGCTTATAATCCTCTATGCGGTGCAATATTCCGCAGGCCACCATAGTCCAAATTATGTAGTATTAAGCGACTTTCTTAGCAGTCTGATGTCGATTGTCAACGACTCTTCGAGTTCCCAATCGGGGCTAGTGGATGAAATGAAGCAAGCGTGCTCATTAATACATAGTCAAGGCAAATCAATCGAGTTGGCATGGATCCCGTCTCATGTTGGCATACAAGGAAATGAGATTGCAGATGAACTCGCAAAACAAGGACTAGATCTAAAGGAAATTGAGCCGATAGACTACAGCTTATCAGAAGTCTGGAGCATGATCGGTAAAAGCATCAAATCTGCATGGGAGGTAACTCTCGTGGATGCTGATACGTTCCGATTCAGACTAAACGATAGCATTAGCAGTAAAGTAATTTTGCACCATCCCAATCAACAGATCTGTCGGTCGGTCGCTCGTCTGAGAATGATGGGTGAGGTAAGAAATCACAAATACGAACTAAAGCTATGTCCCTGCGGTGAAGCTTTTTCGTAGAAAAAGGACAGATGAAAGCGAAAGAGCACATAGCTCTTTACAGAAGAAGGACAGATGAAGTCAAAAGAGCACATCGCTCTTTACAGAAGAAGGACAGATGAAGTCGAAAGAGCACATCGCTATTTACAAGAAGAAAGAAGACAGTTACAGAAGAGGAATGAAGAATAAAGATACAGAAGAAGAACGATGAATAAAGATATAGAAGAAGCCATAGGAGCAGGTCGCTCCATACTCAACGTCCGCGATATGGTTTTGATTATCGAAGCAGACACCATACCCACCAGTCAGTCAGTCAGTCAGCAAAAGGATACCAACTAACCAACCATGCAAAAAAAGATACAGGCATGTAATAGGTGCTTATTATAATAGATATCAGCATTATGAGATTTTAGGAGAGACTGAACATTGAACATCAGTTACAAATAGATTTCAAAGTTAAACTTATTAATGTATCAGAGAGTAATTTAGTGGTATCTAATATATGTTTATTGTAATAAATATTAGCACAATAAGTTTCTAGGAGAGACTGAAAAATAAACACTCGTTATACGGTATTGTAGTATACAACTATACATTGGCGCGCATTATACTCTGATGTATACTATACACTGGTGCGCATTATAGTCGGGTGTATACCATACATTTGTGCGCATTATACTCGGCTGTATACTATACATTGATGCGCATTATACTCGGATGTATACTATACATTGATGCGCATTATACTCGAGTATATACTATACACTGATGCCATTATACTCGGATGTATACTATACACTGATGCGCATTATACTCGGATGTATACTATACATTGGTGTGCATTATACTCGGATGTATACTATACATTGATGCGCATTATACTCGAGTATATACTATACACTGGTGCGCATTATACTCGGGTGTATACTATACACTGGTGTGCATTATACTCGGGTGTATACTATACACTGGTGCGCATTATACTCTGTGTATACTATATACTGGCGTACATTACATTCGGCTCTATACTATACACTGATGCGCATTATACTCGAGTATATACTATACACTGGTGCGCATTATACTCGGATGTATACTATACACTGATGCGCATTATACTCGGGTGTATACTATACATTGGTGCGCATTATACTCGAGTATATACTATACACTGGTGTGCATTTTACTCGGCTATATACTATTCACTGATGTGTATTTTACTCGGCTGTATACTATTCACTGGTGCGCATTATACTCGGATGTATACTATACACTGATGCCATTATACTCGACTGTATTCTATACATTGATGCGCATTATACTCGGGTATATACTATACACTGGTGTGCATTATACTCGGGTATATACTATACACTGGTGCGTATTATACTATACATTGGTGTGCACTATGGGTTAACCGTTATCTTGATCTGCTCGATGTGAGTTTTGTTTGTGAATTTCTGATAATTAAGCTGATGGAAGGCTCTTTCATCTTTTATTTATAGTCACTTTTTAGAAGTAAACGATCGTCGAATTCCTGGGGAAAAAATGCCTGATTAGGTTAATTTTAGCCATATTACTCAATTTCAAAGAATTTTGGCAATTAAGTCTTCTCTTCTCGATCCTTGAATCATTCCGAACCATCATTAATAAAAAAAAAAAAATACTCCAAATATAAAAATCTTTAATATGAAAATATCAAATATAATAAGATACGTATAACAATTGTAAATTTATAACAATATGTGTTTAGATTGCACTAATGTTTAACTATTTATATTTTCAATCAATAGAACCAAATCTCTAACAAAACTCCCTCACAGTTCCTTTATATTTGTACAAACACAAAACACATTCCAAAATAATCCCGACCCCATAACCCCGATGAACTCCCCGTCCCCTCTAAGCACATCCTTACACACATACACACACCCTCCCTATCATCTATTACCCACGGCACTTCACACACACACTCTACCCTATTACCCCATGCCCCCCCCCCCACACCACACACATAGACCACCCAATTACATCTCTCATACACAATTTTAATGTCTTTCTGTATTCATTAAAGATTCAAAGCACGCGTCTATATCTATTCATTCCATTCCAACTGACGAGTGGTTTAGTTGACCAGTGAACGCTCATTCTACAGATCTTCCCAGACGAGTTATATGAGTTACTCTTCTGTTCTGAAGCACTTGCAGGATCGGAAGAATCGCCTGAAAGACTTTAGAACTCGTCTTTGCGGTTTAACCGTTTGAACTGAAAAAAATAAGTAAATGAAATTTAAAGCCAGAAATATCAAACGGTAGTCAAATAAACAAGATTCTCACCACTCTATGGATTTAATACTAGTATTATAATTGAGTTTTATACAGATACCCTCTAACTTCCATTCAGGTGTATTGTCACAGTCACTTCCAGTTATCAAGTTTGTTCGAGGAACCCTTCGAAATAAGTTTTCAAACATCCTGATATCTTACCTTCCTGATCACAAGTAGCGACACCTTCAGTCTGTGTAGCTGTATCTTCTGTCTTGACAACTAGTTTAGTAATAGATCTTGGAGTTGTTTTACCAGAATTTATCAAACAATCCATATTATCGTTACCAGACTGGATATTGTACTTGATGGTCGGTACTTTATCTACAATAGAATAGATAGACTATTCAGGATAGGAACAAGTTTTAGATGTTAAACTGGTACTACAGGATTTTCACTTCACAACAAAGTTTCATATTGAAACACATACATATTTTGGGAGGTGTATTTGTAGCCTCGCTGTGATTGTCCAGTGAAATAACTAACAAGCTACAAGCGTGCCTTACCTTCATTTTTGGTGATTTTGGAAATTCCTGTAAAACGCCTGAATCTTTGAAAAAGGCTTGGTATTTCTTTTGGTTTGTCTTCCAGGAATCCAAAGAACTCTCTTTCGTAATACTTGTATTCCTCCACTGTCATGCACGGATTGACATACTTAGGAGTCTCACCAAAACCAATAAATGGCGGATGGGGCTTGTATTTCTTGGGCATTCTGGAAAAGATGAAAAATCTTCATATTTTAATAAATTTGCAAACTTCTAGAAGCGGTATTATACTCGAGCACATCAAAATATTACTTTAAAAAACATATATGTTTTATTTTAGTGATACATTATTTGCCTTGATGTGGTTAATGCCCGGATTAGAAACTTTTTCTGTGGATGATATTATATAGTTTATGTCGAAATAATTCTATAGATATGGATAAATATTAGGTTTTTATTTTTCTATGTTTAGAGAATGATTCATTTTTTATGACCGTTTTACGATCAAGACAAAGATTGGAAAGGTGTCAACTCAGAAATATTTAATTTATATATAAAAGTCACTGTGACTCTAGGTGACTTTAATCAAAAAGTAGAACAAATTGTAGGAAATCTTCCCAAAACTAAATTGTCAAATTCCCAAATGAATTGAAAATAAACCTCGCAAACTCTACTAGTTACGAGTTATCTTGTACACAATAGTCCGACGATTAACAGCAGTGTTTCTACGTAAAATAGTTCAGTTTGTAAACATATCTCACCTTGAAATTCAGAAAAATCCTCAAAAATCGCAGAGAAAATTGAAATTGCGTCTTTTCAGCAATGGAAATATGTCTCTTATGACGTCATACGATTGTGTTATGTATTTTAATTATAACGTCATAATAAAGACCAATTATTCTATTTTTAATTTCTTGAAAATGTAAGATATGGTCACCCCTATCCCTTTATAAGTTAGGTTGTTAGGGCGCCGTTACATACAATAAATTTACAGTTTCGGCAAACTAAATATACATGTATCTGTTGTTTGTAGGGTAGTTTGTCGTAATAATAGTAACTTCCATGTATAATTGCAAACTACCATTTTCTGCTTATAGACATGGTGGAGGGGGGGGGGGAATTTCTATTAAGTTCTAAAGGTCTTGCTGTATTTATTGTCTCAGGCAACCTTTTTCTCGGCAACTTTGAGGTGAGGCGGGTGTTCGATTCCCCGTTCAAGCTTTTTGCATTTTTATTTTTCATGTAAAGTCGAACACTTTCTTTCCTCTCATTTTTATCATAGAGAGAAGAGCTATCGACACTAGATTAGGCTGTGCATAGCTAACGCTAATTGGCTTTGACTGCTCATTAACCCTTTCGAAGCCATTAGCGAGTAGTGTATGGATTGTTTTTGGACCATGGAAGCCCTCCAATTCAATGTTTTTTTTTACACCATTTGGTGCGCAGAAGATTCGCAACGATGAACTCTTTCGTTTGATTTGTGGAAACGATATCTTTGAACCAGTCATAGCCCTTCCTAAGGTAATAATGTTTGACTTTGAAAAACAGTTTTCCGCCAGCATGGTAAAAGACCTTGGGTTAGGCACATATTAGATACAAGTAAACACTAAACACTTTCAATGGAATATTACCTTTGAAATGTCTGTATAACGGATGTTTATTATTCAGTCTCCCCTAGCATCTTATAGTGCTAATATTTCTTAGAATAAGCACATATTAGATACAAGTAAACACTAAATACTTTCTAATTTAATATTACGTTTGAAATTTCTGTATAACTGATGTTTATTATTCAGTCTCTCCTAACATCTTATAGTGCTAATATTTATTACAGTAAGCATATATTAGATACCAGTAAACACTTAATACTTTCTGCTGGAATATTACCTTTAAAATGTCTGTATAACGAATGTTTATTATTCAGTCTCCCCTAGCATCTTATAGTGCTAATATTTATTACAATAAGCACATATTAGATACCAGTAAACACAAAATACTTTCTGATGGAATATTACCTTTGAAATGTCTGTATAACGAATGTTTATTATTCAGTCTCTCCTAGCATCTTATAGTGCTAATATTTATTACAATAAGCACATATTAGATACCAGTAAACACTAAATACTTTCTGATGGAATATAACTTTGAAATGTCTGTATAATAGATGTTTATTATTCCGTCTCCCCTAGCATCTCATAGTGCTAATATTTATTAAATAAGCACATGTTAGATACCAGTAAACTCTAAATACTTTTTGATGGGATATTACCTTTGAAATTTCTGTATAACGGATGTTTATTATTCAGTCTCCCCTAGCATCTTATAGTGCTAATATTTATTACAATAAGCACATAAGAGATACCAGTAAACACTCAATACTTTCTGTTTGAACATAGCCTTTGAAATGTCTGTAAAATAGATGTTTATAATTCAGTCTCCCCTAGCATCTTATAGTGCTAATATTTATTACAATAAGCACATATAAGATTCCAGTAAACACTAAATACTTTCTGATGGAATATTACCTTTGAAATGTCTGTATGACGAATGTTTATTATTCAGTCTCCCCTAGCGTCTTATAGTGCTAATATTTATTACAATAAGCACATATAAGATACCAGTAAACACAAAATACTTTCTGTTTGAATATTATCTTTGAAATGTCTGTATAATAGATGTTTATTATTCAGTCTCCCCTAGCATCTTATAGTGCTAATATTTATTACAATAAGCACATATTAGATACCAGTAAACACTAAATACTTTCTGATGGAATATTATCTTTGAAATGTCTGTATAATAGATGTTTATTATTCAGTCTCCCCTAGCATCTTATAGTGCTAATATTTATTACAATAAGCACATATTAGATACCAGTAAACACTTAATACTTTCTGCTGGAATATTACCTTTGAAATTTCTGTATAACGGATGTTTATTATTCAGTCTCCCCTAGCATCTTATAGTGCTAATATTTCTTAGAATAAGCACATATTAGATACAAGTAAACACTAAATACTTTCTGATTTAATATTACGTTTGAAATTTCTGTATAACTGATGTTTATTATTCAGTCTCCCCTAGCATCTTATAGTGCTAATATTTATTACAATAAGCACATATTAGATACCAGTAAACACAAAATACTTTCTGTTGGAATATTACCTTTGAAATGTCTGTATAACGAATGTTTATTATTCAGTCTCTCCTAGCATCTTATAGTGCTAATATTTATTACAATAAGCACATATTAGATACCAGTAAACACTAAATACTTTCTGATGGAATATTACCTTTGAAATGTCTGTATAATAGATGTTTATTATTCCGTCTCCCCTAGCATCTCATAGTGCTAATATTTATTAAATAAGCACATATTAGATACCAGTAAACACTAAATACTTTTTGATGGGATATTACCTTTGAAATTTCTGTATAACGGATGTTTATTATTCAGTCTCCCCTAGCATCTTATAGTGCTAATATTTATTACAATAAGCACATAAGAGATACCAGTAAACACTCAATACTTTCTGTTTGAACATAGCCTTTGAAATGTCTGTAAAATAGATGTTTATAATTCAGTCTCCCCTAGCATCTTATAGTGCTAATATTTATTACAATAAGCACATATAAGATTCCAGTAAACACTAAATACTTTCTGATGGAATATTACCTTTGAAATGTCTGTATGACGAATGTTTATTATTCAGTCTCCCCTAGCGTCTTATAGTGCTAATATTTATTACAATAAGCACATATAAGATACCAGTAAACACAAAATACTTTCTGTTTGAATATTATCTTTGAAATGTCTGTATAATAGATGTTTATTATTCAGTCTCCCCTAGCATCTTATAGTGCTAATATTCATTACAATAAGCACATATTAGATACCAGTAAACACTAAATACTTTCTGTTTGAATATTATCTTTGAAATGTTTGTATAACGGATGTTTATTATTCCGTCTCCCCTAGCATCTTATAGTGCTAATATTTAATACAATAAGCACATTTTAGATACCAGTAAACACTAAACTCTTTCAGTTGAATATAACCTTTGAAATGTCTGTATAACGGATGTTTATTATTCCGTCTCTCCTAGCATCTTATAGTGCTAATATTTATTAAATAAGCACATATTAGATACCAGTAAACACTAAATACTTTCTGATGGAATATTACCTTTGAAATGTCTGAATAACGAATGTTTATTATTCAGTCTCCCCTAGCATCTTATAGTGCTAATATTCATTACAATAAGCACATATTAGATACCAGTAAACATCAAATACTTTCTGATGGAATATTACCTTTGAAATGTCTGTATAACGAATGTTTATTATTCAGTCTCCCCTAGCATCTTATAGTGCTAATATTTATTACAATAAGCACATATTGGATACCAGTAAACACTAAATACTTTCTGATGTAATATTACCTTTGAAATGTCTGTATAACGAATGTTTATTATTCAGTCTCCCCTAGCATCTTATAGTGCTAATATTCATTACAATAAGCACATATTAGATACCAGTAAACATCAAATACTTTCTGATGGAATATTACCTTTGAAATGTCTGTATAACGAATGTTTATTATTCAGTCTCCCCTAGCATCTTATAGTGCTAATATTTATTACAATAAGCACATATTAGATACCAGTAAACACTAAATACTTTCTGATGTAATATAACCTTTAAAATATCTGTATAACTGATGTTTATTATTCAGTCTCCCCTAGCATCTTATAGTGCTAATATTTATTACCATAAGCACATATTAGATACCAGTAAACACTAAATACTTTCTGATAGAATATAACCTTTAAAATATCTGTATAACTGATGTTTATTATTCAGTCTCCCCTAGCATCTTATAGTGCTAATATTTATTACAATAAGCACATATTAGATACCAGTAAACACTAAATACTTTCTGATAGAATATAACCTTTAAAATATCTGTATAACTGATGTTTATTATTCAGTCTCCCCTAGCATCTTATAGTGCTAATATTTATTACAATAAGCACATATTAGATACCAGTAAACACTAAATACTTTCTGATAGAATATAACCTTTAAAATATCTGTATAACTGATGTTTATTATTCAGTCTCCCTAGCATCTTATAGTGCTAATATTTATTACAATAAGCACATATTAGATACCAGTAAACACTAAATACTTTCTGATAGAATATTACCTTTGAAATGTCTGTATAACGAATGTTTACTATTCAGTCTCCCCTAGCATCTTATAGTGCTAATATTCATTACAATAAGCACATATTAGATACCAGTAAACATCAAATACTTTCTGATGGAATATTACCTTTGAAATGTCTGTATAACGAATGTTTATTATTCAGTCTCCCCTAGCATCTTATAGTGCTAATATTTATTACAATAAGCACATATTAGATACCAGTAAACACTAAATACTTTCTGATGTAATATTACCTTTGAAATTTCTGTATAACGGATGTTTATTATTCAGTCTCCCCTAGCATCTTATAGTGCTAATATTTATTACAATAAGCACATAAGAGATACCAGTAAACACTCAATACTTTCTGTTTGAACATAGCCTTTGAAATGTCTGTAAAATAGATGTTTATAATTCAGTCTCCCCTAGCATCTTATAGTGCTAATATTTATTACAATAAGCACATATAAGATTCCAGTAAACACTAAATACTTTCTGATGGAATATTACCTTTGAAATGTCTGTATGACGAATGTTTATTATTCAGTCTCCCCTAGCGTCTTATAGTGCTAATATTTAATACAATAAGCACATTTTAGATACCAGTAAACACTAAACTCTTTCAGTTGAATATAACCTTTGAAATGTCTGTATAACTGATGTTTATTATTCAGTCTCCACTGGCATCATGTAGTGCTAATATTTATTACAATCAGCACATATTAGATACCAGTAAACACTAAATACTTTCTGATGGAATATTACCTTTGAAATGTCTGTATAACGAATGTTTACTATTCAGTCTCCCCTAGCATCTTATAGTGCTAATATTCATTACAATAAGCACATATTAGATACCAGTAAACATCAAATACTTTCTGATGGAATATTACCTTTGAAATATCTGTATAACGAATGTTTATTATTCAGTCTCCCCTAGCATCTTATAGTGCTAATATTTATTACAATAAGCACATATTAGATACCAGTAAACACTAAATACTTTCTGATGTAATATAACCTTTGAAATGTCTGTATAACGAATGTTTATTATTCAGTCTCCCCTAGCATCTTATAGTGCTAATATTCATTACAATAAGCACATATTAGATACCAGTAAACATCAAATACTTTCTGATGGAATATTACCTTTGAAATGTCTGTATAACGAATGTTTATTATTCAGTCTCCCTAGCATCTTATAGTGCTAATATTTATTACAATAAGCACATATTAGATACCAGTAAACACTAAATACTTTCTGATGTAATATAACCTTTAAAATATCTGTATAACTGATGTTTATTATTTAGTCTCCCCTAGCATCTTATAGTGCTAATATTTATTACCATAAGCACATATTAGATACCAGTAAACACTAAATACTTTCTGATAGAATATAACCTTTAAAATATCTGTATAACTGATGTTTATTATTCAGTCTCCCCTAGAATCTTATAGTGCTAATATTTATTACAATAAGCACATATTAGATACCAGTAAACACTAAATACTTTCTGATGTAATATTACCTTTGAAATGTCTGTATAACGAATGTTTATTATTCAGTCTCCCCTAGCATCTTATAGTGCTAATATTCATTACAATAAGCACATATTAGATACCAGTAAACATCAAATACTTTCTGATGGAATATTACCTTTGAAATGTCTGTATAACGAATGTTTATTATTCAGTCTCCCCTAGCATCTTATAGTGCTAATATTCATTACAATAAGCACATATTAAATACCAGTAAACACTAAATTCTTTCTGACAGAATATAACCTTTAAAATATCTGTATAACGAATGTTTATTATTCAGTCTCCCTTAGCATCTTATAGTGCTAATATTTATTACAATAAGCACATATTAGATACCAGTAAACACTAAATACTTTCTGATGTAATATTACCTTTGAAATGTCTGTATAACGTATGTTTATTATTCAGTCTCCCCTAGCATCTTATAGTGCTAATATTCATTACAATAAGCACATATTAGATACCAGTAAACATCAAATACTTTCTGATGGAATATTACTTTTGAAATGTCTGTATAACGAATGTTTATTATTCAGTCTCCCCTAGCATCTTATAGTGCTAATATTCATTACAATAAGCACATATTAAATACCAGTAAACACTAAATTCTTTCTGACAGAATATAACCTTTAAAATATCTGTATAACTGATGTTTATTATTCAGTCTCCCCTAGAATCTTATAGTGCTAATATTTATTACAATAAGCACATATTAGATACCAGTAAACACTAAATACTTTCTGATGGAATATTACCTTTGAAATGTCTATATAACTGATGTTTATTATTCAGTCTCCCCTAGAATCTTATAGTGCTAATATTTATTACAATCATCTCATATTAGATACCAGAAAACACTAAATACTTTCTGGTGGAATATTAACTTTGAAATGTCTGTATAACAGATGTTTATTATTCAGTCTCCACTAGCATCATATAGTGCTAATATTTATTACAATAAGCACGTATTAGATACCAGTAAACACTAAATAAGATTTGATAATTTTGATGCAAGGTAAATTGTCTTTTACTTAAACGTTTTCTTACGTCCTTTAGCTATAATTATACAAAATTACCTGTTGCTGTATTTTACCATTTGATGATAATGTGGTTATGAGATTTCATTTTTATAAGTTCTCTGTTCTGTTGCCATGTTTTTAGATTGATTGGTGTTACTATAGATTTATTGGTGTCAATCCAATCAAAGCAGATACTGCCACAATTAACAATTAGCTTTGATAATGATAATTGTCTTAATATATTAATCTCTTTACTATATCATAATCGTCACTATATACATAACCAATCTGTCCATCAGCCAAATACAAATTATGGGGCAGAAATTTGGGGATTTTAACGAGCACCAAATGTTGAAAAGATTCATTCAAGCTTTAGTAAAAAACTTTTAAATGTTAGACAAACTACAAACAATGATTTGATTTTTCTTGTATTAGGTAGATACCCAATGTATGTATTACGTAAAATTAGAATCTTTAAGTATTTCTATAGATTAAGAGCTGATCATTTTTTTACTTTAATCCTGTTTTTTGATATGATTAATTCTAATGACGTCTGGATTCGTAACGTTAGAAACGAGTTATTTAGTATTGGTTTGGGATATTTGTGGGAGGAGGGGGGGGGGGATCACTGTGATAAATATACATTTATAATTACTTCACAACGTATTCTTGATGTATTTAAACAATGTTGCTTTGAAAATATTTGTACTTCCCCTAAAGGATTATTATACCAACATCTAGTATCAAATTTTAGCCTAACAAAAAACTATTAAGTCAAAATACGTCCAACTCATTACTAAATTAAGACAATCAGCTCATTACCTTAATATAGAAACCGGAAGGTGCAAAAAGATCGAAGGAAAAGATAGAAAATGTAGTCTCTGCAACTTGTCCGAAATAGAGAAGGAATCATATATTAATTAGTCCATATTTTAAAGATCTTCGAGTTTTATTTCTTACAAAATATTATTTTATAAACCCTAGTTATTTGAAACTTACTCAACTTCTGTCCATCAATAATGTCAATATATTGTCGAAACTTGGATCAGTTTTATTTTTATCTAATCAGAGGAGAAATGAAATTTTAAACTTAAAGTAACTAAGCTTAACCACTTACATGTATTTCAATTTGTTCTCTCTCTCAAGTATTTAAATATTTGTTATTATGTAAATATATATTTATGTATCTATGTATTTGTATTATATGTTCTGTATGTCTGATGAGCTTACTGGCTGAAAGAATTAAAGGATTGAATTGAAAATATTGTTAATTCAAAAATTGTCTTCGTAGATAATTTTAATTTATTACAAAATATATATCCAACTAAAGGGAAACTGTTTACTTATTTCAATATATCTACAGTTAAATATCTTCCTTCTCTGTCAGGATATATTATGCGATATAACATGATTGAAATGAGAACCTGAGAAAAAAAACGAAAAGTATGGATTTTTATGGTCAAGACTTTAAAGTTATTACGGATCCTGAATAAAATTGAAAAACCCCTGATTTAATTTCTAGGGAATTTTTTCTGTAACAATTTAAAAAATTCACCGAAGTGTTAAATTTAAAACGAATAATGTTTATAATCTTTTAATTAACTAAAGAAACGTAGTTAAGCTCTTAAAACACAATCAAAGTTAAAGCTTATTGTTAATAATAAATGTTTCTCGATTGATTAATGTCTACAATCTCCTCTTACAAGAAATCAATTGTTAGGTAACACCAATCACTCTATCCGACCAAGCAGTCATTTATACACACTTTTTTTAAGCACCTCATTTAGACATAGTACTTTAGGCACACTTCATTTAGGCACACTGTCAGATAAGCACTTGTCATTTAGGCACAGTGTTATTTACACACACAATTTAGGCACATACTCAATTAGGCACACTCTTTTAAGGCACACTACAATTGGGCACACTGTCATTAGGCACTGTCATTTAGGCATACCTTCAAGTAGGCACATATTCAATTGGGCACACATTTATTCGGCACTATATTATTTAGGCACAACCGGCTCCAAAGAGTAGGTGGCCCCCAAAACCTCAAGGGAAAAGGGAGATCATTTCATTGTAAAAGAAAGCAATTACTGTTTAGGAAATCATTATCAACACAATATTTGTAACCTTAACATACATTGCAATAAATTGGTATTAAAGGGATACCGCGTCTAAGCATGAACGTAAAATTTTCGCCCCTCAAGAATGGTCAATATGAATATATATTCATCAGTGAACTTACCTTACTTTTATATGTGCATGTGAGCTTACCAGGTAACAAAATATACAATTTTAGACTGTAGCAAATAGCAGATGTGTCTGGCCATGTATGAAAGTGTGCGTAAATAAATGTTGATATAGTTGAAGGGGTGCCTAAATGGATGTGTGCCTAATTAAAGGTGTGCGTAAATGAATATGTGCCTAATTGAAGGCGTACCTCAATGAAAACTGTTCGCAATGGAAGGTGTGCCTAAATGACTGTGTCTAAATGAGTATGTGCCTAATTGAAAGTGTGCCTAAAACGCTGTGCTTAATTAACACTAAGTCTAAATGACATGTGCTTATCTGACCGTGTGCCTAAAATACTGTGTCTATAATAGGTGTTCTTAAAAAATGTGTGCCTAAATGACAGTGAATCATCTTTGAATTTTCCTTCCTGAGCTAATACTGTTTGACTTTGAAAAACAGTTTTTAGCGAGCTCGGTAAAAAACCTAGGGTAAAGCCTCCAACTAGCTAACCCTAAAACGTTTACGGAGGCCTCGATGGCCGGGCGGGTTTGGCGATTGTTCGGCAACCTTTTGCTCGGCAACTTTGGGGTCGTGTGTTCGATAGCCTTTAGCTTTTTGCATTTTTTGTTCTATTATGTCGAACACTGTCTTTTCTCTGATTTGTATCACAGTGAAAAGAGTTATCGACATTGGATTATGCTGTGCATAGCTAACCCTAATTCACTTTGACTGCTTATTAAACCTTTCGAAGCCATTAGCGAGTAGTGTATTGATTGTTTTTGGACCATGGCAGCCCTCCAATTCAATGTTATCTACACCAATTCATGCGCAGAAGACGCGCAAAGATGAACTTTTTCGTTTGATATGCGGAAACCATATCTTTGAACTGACCATTGCCCTTCCTGAGCTAATACTGTTTGACTTTGAAAAACAGTTTAGTTAGAAATAATTTCAAAACATTCAAAATTTTGTTTTCCTTATTGAAAATAAACCACCGTTTAGTGATTGACATCCGAGCAATAGATAAAAGTAAAATCAGGAATAAATTGTCTAATTCTTTTCTCTTTGAATAGCCCAAAAGAAGCCAAGTATCAAAATCAGTTTCAGTAAAGCCAGTTGTTTGGTAATAAAATTATAAACTTGTTTAGTTTTAAGGCATAACAAATCTGTTTCATCAAAGTTATATTTCCAGTCAACTGTATGTACAACTAACCTTTTTTTCACCTTAATCTTCGTCACCCACACTGCAGGAAGTGCTTTAATAATAGAGTTATATTGATTTAACACTCTTTTTTTGCGAAGAATTGGGAACATGATCATCAACACATTCATAGATATCTTCAGATAGCAAAACACCTCCTTTGACGCATATATCCGAATTTTTCAAAATTCCCGCGTCAACAAAATTTTGAAAAAATAATGAATGACCATGACTTATAGTTATTATATTTGGATGATTAAAAATCTTTTGATTTAATATATTCGAAAAAGAATGTGTTAATGATCTTCTTCCATTACAAAATATTGTCCAAGCCTTAAGTATACTTTGATAAAACGGGGGAAACCCCTTCATATATCAATTAGAATATTTGATAAATAGTAATTCAAATGAGCACAAAAGTCCTCTATATTGACTTAAAAAATATGACATTAAAAATTTCACACTGCATCTGTTGAAAACTGTAAAAATTTTGATTTCCAAATGATTCTAAAAGCAGTTTCTTTAGATTTAATATCAGTAAAATTTAACCCACCAACTATTTGGGATTCGCACGACATTGCATCGGCCGATATTTTACACAGGCAACAAAAAATTGCTTTTAAATTAATCCTTGGTTCTAAGTGCAATACTGATTTGTCACTGAATCTTAAAAGGCTTAATATTTTTGACATTAAAACCAGGCATAATTTTAATTCGTATAAATTTATGTATAAAACTCTGAACAACTTGTCTCCTTCCTACCTTTCAAGCCTCTTTAGCTATAAACAGACGCCTTATTCTAGCATAAATTCAAAACTTGTGGTGCAAAAACCACGAATCAATTTGATTAAACAAAGTATTAAATACAAAGGATCAATTTTATGGAATGGTCTAGACGAAAATTTTAAATCAGCATCATATTTTAAGACTTTTCGAAGGATGATTCTTGGTAATCTTTCATTAACATAAGCATACTTCCTGTTACACGGGTATTCTTTTCACCAACTATAGGCTTACTTGCTGATGGCTATCTTAATAATTGTGTTTCTCCATGATTTAATGATTTAAGTAATTTATTAATTTTATTTTTCCCTTTCTCACAGGTAATCACCACCAACAATTCTATTTTGGCCTAACTTGAACCATTTTGAAAATCTAAATTATTACTGTCGGGGGATGAGTAAACATCCTTAAAGCTGGTCTTGAGCATGGACAAATCCTACCTCCCCCTCCATAGAAAATAAGAACATAAAATGGAGTAGGGTTGGGGGTAGAAAGTAACTTGTCTATTCTTTTTTTTTGGTTTTTTTTCTGTCCATTTTATACACATGTACTTGTGTATTTTAAAACTAATTGTACGTTTTTTTTTAAATTTTTATTTTTTTAAAGATTTTTTTGGTTTTTGGGCATGTACTTGATCGCAGAAAGATAAATCTGTCCATTTTTACACATGTAAATGTGTATTTTAAAATAAAATTTTACGTTGAAATAATATCGATTTTTTGCATGTCGTTTTGCCAAAAAGTCCCACGGGAAAAAAACTTTTTGTATTTTTTTCATCCCATATGTATTTAAACCAAAAAATTGTAGGTTGAAAATCTGTCCATTCATGCACATGTACCTGTGTATTTTTAAACAAATTGTACGTGGAGTATTTTTTTATTTTGTGGTCATGTACTTGATCGCAGGAACATAGATCTGTCCATTTGATACACATGTACTTGTGCATATTTAGTATTTCAGACGAATTGTATATTGAGATATTATGTTTTTTCGATTTTTATCTTTTTTCTTCCTTAGAAGCATAGAGCATACCATAAAATACTTAAACAAAACGTATTTGCTATCAAAATATTACCCCTGAGATTGAGCTTTTTTTTTCTATTCCAGTTTAAACGTTCAAATTCTTTTGCATCAATGCCTAGATAAATTCCCAAAAATCTGAAAGCTCTTCTACAACTTTTACTGGGATTTTATCTTCAAGCTTTATAGACTTTACTGCGAACATGCTTAACCCCTCTGATGATCAGTAACGCCACAGCTCCCAAGACTGATTACATGAGATGATTTATTGTCATTTAGAAAGTAGTATTAAGATCGCTGGTTCGAAACCCGTTCGGGTCTCAGCCAATTTTCAGCACTAGAATCTGTGCTATACCAAGAAAATGTTATCCCAATAACGAAAATATTGTTGAAACCAAAGTCAGGCACCTTATCGCTTGCAATACGTGTCAACCGTCTAGACCACTCGGCCAACAGACCCTCCACAAAAATAGTAAAGTCTGCTGCCTTCTATATTTGTGGAGGGTCCGTTGGTCGAGTGATCTAGACGGTTGACATATATTGCTGGCGATTAGGTGCCTGCCTCTGAGATCGCTGGTTCGAAACCCGTTCGGGTCTCAGCCAATTTTCTGGCTAGAACATGTGCTATACCAAGAAAGTGTTATCCCACTAACGAAAATATTGTTAAAGGGGCAAAGTCTTGATTTGTTTCGGACAATCATCCGACAGCCTCAAACACATGAAATCTTTTGCTTAGCTAATCAGAAATAGTCTACAGAGCTTACCTTTAAAATTTGAGCCTTCAAATCCATGTGTATCCATAATTATCCGTATTTGAAAATCATAATGTCTTAAGATATTACGAACGTCCCGCCATATTGGAAAACGGTTCGTCTTGATAATCAAAGAGTTATTCTTCCCGTCGTGCAATAGCGCGGGTCAGGTCATCTATATAAATAGACTACTGCACCTTTTCAATTGTAGACTTTGTCAACAGGACACACAATTTTCAGCACGGAAAAAAAATAAAAAGTGAAATTTTTTGTTTGAGGTATATTTCAAGGTATTTTGCGATTTTCTGAGGACTGTTTAAATGTAACAAAGGCCCAAAACGACCCCTAAAAATCAAGATTGTTCCCCTTTAATGGAAAACGTTGCATGCTCGTTTAAGCGGTCATCGCTTTGACATTCTACATAAAAAAGATAGACCAATCGTGAACAATTCAATTCAACCAATCACTCAACTGAAGATCTTCTTGTTATGCCCATAGAAAAGGTATCGGTTCTACAACAATGAAGCCTAAAGCGAGGCGACCACAAAGGGAGTGTTTCTGGATAAACCAATTACAAACAGTTGTACCCCACGGCCTAAATATGCAGCATGACAATCAAATTATACCTTTTGTCGCCACCTACAATTCTAGAGCTAAAATGCCTCTGTGATTGTGAAACGCTTTCATAAAGAACTCCGGGATGAATTCCCTAATATTTATACCAATCGTTTGGTGACTGCTTACAAAAGGAATAAAAACCTGAGTAATATTCTTGTACATGGTAGATTAGATCCCCTTTCATTATCTCCCTGAAGTAATCGCTTTGCATTTTTTTTATCATTGCTTTATCTTGTAAATTTCTCTACAAGAAGATAATTTCTTATCAAATTGATGTATACTGAAATTCGTAGCATAGTCTTACTTGTGACCTAGGCCAGTGCTTCTATAGAAGAGCATCTCTTATAACACCCTTAACTAAGATTGAATATTTCAATTTTATGGAATGGTCTAGACGAAAATTTTAAATCAGCATCAGATTATAAGACTTTTCGAAGGATGATACTTGATAAATCTTTCATTAACATAAGCATACTTCCTGTTACACGGGTATTCCTTTCACCAACTATAGGCTTACTTGCTGATGTCTATCTTAATAATTGTGTTTCTCCATGATTTAATGATTTAAGTAATTTATTAATTTTCTTTTTCCCTTTCTCACAGGTATATCACCACCAACAATTCTATTTTGGCCTAACTTGAACCATTTTGAAAATCTAAATTATTACTGTCGGGGGATGAGTAAACATCCTTAAAGCTGGTCTTGAGCATGGACAAATCCTACCTCCCCCTCCATAGAAAAATAAGAACATAAAATGGAGTAGGGTTGGGTAGCCCGCTCGCAGCACATGTACTGACGCTTGGCAATTCTTTTTTTTTTCTTCTTTTTTTTTTTTTTTTTTTTTTTTTTTTAGGGTATATGTATGTTTTGATGTCTGATCGTCCCATGCAGATGTACTCGTCTATTCCTTGGTTTTTGTGGTCATGTACTTGATCGCAGAAAGATGAATCTGTCCATTTTATACACATGTACTTGTGTATTTTAAAACTAATTGTACATTGAAATGATATATGGTTTTTGCTGTCATGTATTTGATCGCCGGAAAATAAATCATTATTTACACATGTAATTGTGTATTTTTAAACAAATTGTACGTTGAAATAATATGTGATTTTTTGTGGTCGTGTGCATGGCCGCGGGAACTATATATTATATCCATTTTATAAAAAAAATTGTAGGTTGAAAATCTGTCCATTTCATGCACATGTACTTGTGTATTTTTAAACAAATTGTACGTGGAGTATTGTATATTTATTTTGTGGTCATGTGCTTGAGTGCCGGAACATAGATCTGTCCATCTGATACACAATGTATCATGGGCAGAATGTGAGACAGGACCATGTCCTTGTGTATTGGGCCTAATTCTGACCCATGTAAAATAAAGAGTTTATTATTATTATTATTCCAGCGATTGTTAAAGTACTGTTTAGTTTTTATTCAAAACCAATGCTACCTGTGGGGGTATATTATTTTGCCTGGCAAGCTATCTTATTAATTCATTGTTGGTTTTAGAAGTCTAGGAGTAGTACCTTTTTTCAAAATTAATAATAAGTTATCTCCCTTTACATGGTAGTTCAGGACTCGATCCACCCGTGTTAAATCACGAAATTCAACTTTCAATAACTTTTTCTAGAAATCTCGTTGAGAACTTTTCAATATATCACATGAAAGCCTGGCCTATAAAAAAATGCAATTTAAGACATAAAATTTCAAATCTAGACCAAAAATAAAATGGAAATGCAAAAACCCCAGAAGGGAGGTAGAAAGAGGATTTCTAATAGCATAATTTTTTTTTTAACTGGACCGAATAATATGGATTCAGTCCACCAATTCATTTGGCAGAACAGGACTAGGGATAAGTATTAGAACAGGGGAAAGGTTATTTATGCATTCTTTCTCTAGGGTTTGAAGACGTAGGATCTAGAGAAAAAGGGGATATTAAGATCTTGCCTTCTTGTGCAGACCTAGTAATCGAATATAAATAATATGTTATATAATATATTGTTGAAGTATTCGGATTTGGAAATATCGCTATAGAAGAGAGCACTCCATCAACAACGTGGTTTCAGTCATAAAGACAGGGCCAGCGTGAATGAGAATCGCGTATCCATAGTCTACAAGAGTTTGTCTGTAGAAATAGACAGCATTTCAAAAACTAGAATAGCTTATAGCAAGAACCTGTCCGAAATACCACGATTCACGTCTCTGGAATGGGCAAATCGCATGAACTAATTCATTTTGAAACAAAAATATAGCGTCATATGCAGTGGAACCTTAAGATAACTTTAGTTGACGGGTTCGGGGGGGGGGGGGGATTCTTGAGCTAGTCAAAAAGAAAAGTAAACCACTGCAGTTTATCAATGTATACATAAAACAACCATTTCTAAAAATGCCCTTCCGCCAATAATCTTTCATTATCTCAAAAAAACCTCAGTGCAATTTCAGACATAAAATTTCAATTTTAGACCAAAATTTCTTAAAAATGCATGGTCTAAATTCATCATATTTTTTTTGCTGGACTGACTGAGACATTTTATTGGTGCTTTACCGCAGATATCTTGATAGGATCTATCCATATTGAAGAGTGGGCTCTCTATTTTAGGGTGATCGCATTATTAACTCGGCAAATATTGTAGACGAGGTCTCCGAATATGGAAAAACAAAATTGCGTAGACAAGTTGTGTAATGTTTGTTGACTATGTGATTGGTAATCTTTGTGCTTTACTGTCGTTGGCCTTTGTGTTAATATTATCTTGTCTGAGGTAGGTGTATTTAGACATTTTTCTTCTAGTCTCCCATCCAATCAGTCTTTCGGAGAATATGTTTTTTACCATACCGTGATTCTTGTTTCTGAAATGGACAAATCGTATAAACCAAACATGTAACGAAAATAAACATCACGTCCAGAGGTTTCATTTTGAAATTATATAAAAGAGTCACATGCATTAAAGTTCGAGGAAACTGTAACTTGTATTAACAATATATATCTTTTGATTAAATTAACTACCATTGATGACCTTCTCGCCATTATAATCAGCTATATTCTGTAAAATATCGGTACACTATTAGTGTATCATTAGTGATTAGGGCGGGTAACTTAGTATAAGTATTATATTATACGCTGAATATTCAATCAAAAACAGTACAAGAAAACAGGACAGAGACTTATTCTATCGATATCTCTATAATTTATCATATAAAATCAAAAAAGCGTAGATAAACTTATCTTTCTAGAGAAAACGCAAATTTGACATAAAAGAGACATTTACATTCATCAAAATAACAAATGGTAAACAAACAATCACTTCAATCCATATATAAAAGCCACCTAACAAGAAGAGAAACTGAGCGAGTACAGACTTGTCAGATAAAGTAGTCACCCTGTTTTTATTTGGTCTGTAATCCAATCAATTTCAACCCCTTAACAATATTTACTCAACTTATACTTATCAAGTATTGTAAATTTTATACACAGTATTCCTATGACAAAAATTGTCGTCACTCTCATCGTCAGCTCTTGGAATTCCGTCAAACCATTAGCCATATGCGCCAAGTCCAAAAAACTATTGCCCAAGCTAAATGGTAGGTGCGGAGGGTGTCGTGCACAGGCTAGGCATGCCTTCTCCTTCTAGAAAACTTGATGCCACTTTCAACTTAAAAATTGGCAACTATCATTTAGACATAACTATATATCGTACGTTTTATTAATAGTACAAAAAGTTTGTTAATCTGTCTCTTTTGCTTGATATGGTGAGCAAGTTTTCGAATATTGCATTTAGGTTTAAAAGAGACACATTTCCAACAACTGTATTTCTTATCAAATGTGTTTTTATGATTTGTGTTAGTTTTATTTTAGGTACAAAAGAACAAGTGCTAATTTATTAAGGGTCGTAGATGATGTTGTACTGAGTAAATCTGAAGAGAGATCAGATGAAGTTAACATTAAACCTGAATTGAAGTTTTCCGTTGGGTCACTGAGCCACGACTACGATCAGGGTGGTTAAACTGATGTGTCGGCGCGTATTGCCATAGTTACAGTTTAAGAGTTTCAGGATTCGAACTTGGTGAAGTGGGATTAAAAGCGGATATTGGTAAACTGATTTTGCTAATATTGGTTTTCTTGCTTATGTAGATTGTGGTCCTTGTGAGGAAGGTAATTGTTTTAAATTTGACTCCGAAATATTGCGGTAGCCGAGGAAAGGGTATAAAAGTCTTTATTTCGGGTTTATACATATATCTTGAAATAAAAAGACAAACAAGTTATCTATGATTAGAATAATTTGATGTTTCTTTCAAGCCAAGAATTCCGTCCTAAACGTAATGTTTATATTAACTTATAAAATAGTGTTGGTTTTAAATAATTTAAAAATAAGATTCTTTAAGTTAAAACGTTCACGAACATATTTCTCTAGATGTGTTACATTTCCAGAAATATGAAAAACAAACCAACCAGGATTATGTCTTTGTTATGGCTGTGATGTAGAGCATATTATAGTTACATGTATACTGGTACAGATGAATAGTGTTATATTATTTTGGGTGATATTCGATGAAACAGTAATAAAATCTGTAATTCAGGGTTTGTTTATTGATAAACGATTTGGGTGTAACCTTGGTAATAGTATGAATAGTATATATATGTATTTTCAGATTCAACGCTTTGCATACATTATTGATCTAAAAAGACACACCACTGCACCATCGTCCTAATACTTTAAAACAGACATATCTACTTTACACTTATTCCGTCCTATTAAAATAACTCATTTTAATAAATAATTGGTCCCAAGTTCATATAGAAATAGGCCTGAATAAACACAGAATAAAATGGAATCACCAAAGTCACTCAGAAATACCTCCATTGACAGTAGGGCGAGTTAAAAAAAACACGAACCAGCAAAATTCAAAACAGGAGTTATTTTATCTAAGCACTTGTCTAATTCATGCAGCTAGTTTGTTTCAAATAATAAATCACTTACATCATCTTTATACGAAGACCTAAATTTTTGTGATTCTTTAAAGGGATAATAGGCGTTAGAACGAACATAAAAGATCAAGATCCCTCTAAAATCCGATAAATCCCCAAAATAAAGTAGTTAATCATAAAACGCTTGAGCCATCCATCAAGCGATTTTCAAATCGTGTAAATATAAAGGGAAGTAACTCTAACATGTGGGTTTTCACGCGTCCTTGACCCCTACTGTTGAATTGCACAATGATGTTTTAGCGTTGATTTACCAGACGCTTTAATTCTCAAACTGAATGGAGTCGTCGCTGGCTCACTTTTTTTTAAAATTCCGAATATATTTTTATTGTGGCTTTTTAGAATTTGTTAAAGTGTGGGATGCATACTTATTTAACTAATAGTCAATTTTAAACACAAATATAAGCCGTAGGACGAGTGTATTCTAACAGCTATTATCCCTTTAATGAAATTGACTTATTTTTTTTTCATACAAAAGAGCTTCAACACGCTTCAATGTTTACAATACTATGTTGTTCCTTGTCCCCTCAAATTAAAAAATCAAAGCTACCCATGGGAGTATGTTGCTTGGTAAACTATCTCACTGTTTACTATAATTATCATTCCCAGAAAGTGTTATTCTAGATTACACCCATGTCAAATGAAATTATGTCGGTTTAAACTTGATTTAAGAGTAAGAAAGGCGACATCCACTTTAAAATTGGGTTCTTGAATGGAGTTGATAAATTTATCATTATTCAGAGATGGAGAATTAAATGGTTAAACATGATTAATCTTTCTTTTTAAAACGTTATTAATATTCCGGATCACGTGTTAAAACGATAGCGTGTAGTCCGAATGATTATACCTGTATGCCCGATAGTTCGATTGCTGAATTAAACTGTCGAAAACTCGTAATAATCAGATGAAAAAGAAACTTGAAAAGCTTGGTTTGACTAGTGTATATACAAAATGAATTTCTAATTCAATCGATGGATTCATTTGTCACTTTATTTGATCGTCGACATCATCATTTGAAGAAACTAAGCACCATATATGGGTCTAACCTAGTTAAACTACGCGTTGTTTCGGACAACTAATAAGGTAATAAAAGCCCGTCGATAAAAAAAAATTCAGCGCAAGTCTTTGTTAGGACTCGCAAGCAGTGACAGAGAGTTTTAAAACAACCAACAAGATGGCTAATAGAAAAAATTCATTAAGGTAGGGTTACCATTAAAAATATTAGAAGGCATGGGTATTGTCTCAGATATTATTGAAATTGATGCCAACTTTTTCCTACATCGAAGGGCTTACCAACGGCAAAAAAATGAAAAGTGGATATGGCAGAAAAATTCTGTATAAAAAACCACTAGCGCCATCTGCTTGAAACTTAATAGGCTGATAGACAAAAGGTTTATCTAATTATCTAATGGGCAAAATTAACCCGATGTCGATCGGAGCTTTACTTCCGAAAATATAAACTTACAAAGTGGAAAATTGACCTCTGCAAATCGAGTAAGCTCCGTGTAAGCTGAAATTTCACAGGCGAGTATCCAGATAGTGGGGCCTGCAAAATTCCAACGTTCTAGCTTAAAAATAACAAAGTTTTATACGCCCACATGAATATGTGGACGTATATTGTCATCGCCTCTGTCCGTCGGTCCGTCGGTCTGTCTGTCCGTCAACATAGTAGACACTATAGAAGCTACAATTTTCAATGGATTTTAATGAAACTTGGTATGAGCATTGGTATTGATAAGACGGTGGTCAAGTTAGATTTGGACGATTTTTCGATAAACGGTTTTTGAGTTATTGCCCCTGCCTCTATATTTGTTGTAGACACAGTAGAAGGTACAATTTTCAATGGATTTGAATGAAACTTGGTATGAGCAATAGAATTGATAAGGCGGTGATCAAGTTCGAATCTGACGATTTTTCGATTAATAGTTTGAGTAATTGCCCTTGACTAAGTAAAATTGTGTAAAAATTCATTTTCTGTGGACACTATAGAAGCTACAATTTTCTATGGATTTTAATGAAACTTGGTATCAGCATTGGAGTTGATAAGACGGCGGTCAAGTTCGATTTGGAGGATTTTTCGATAAATAGTTTGTGAGTTATTGCCCCTGCCTCTATATTTGTTGTAGACAAAATAGAAGCTACAATTTTCAATGGCTTTAAATGAAATTTGGTGTGAGCATTGGAATTGATAAGACAACAGTCGAGTTCGAATTTGGCAATTTCTTTGATGAACAGTTTTTGAGTTATTGCCCTTGACTTAGTAAAATCTTGTCAAAATTTTAGTTTGGATGTAATAAATCCTCCCGTTTTCAGAGGATTTCGATGAAACTTGGTGAAAGCATTGGAATTGATTAGACCTCAGTCAAGTCTGAATTTGACAGTTTTTCAATGAGCTGTTTTAAGTTATTGCCCTTGAATTAGTAAAATTGCGTCAAAATTCTATTGTGGTTGCAATAAGAAGCTTCAATTTTCAAAGGATTTTGATAAAACTTGGTGTAAGCATCAGAATTGATAAGACATTAGTCAAGTTTGAATTTCCGACTTTTTTAACGAATGGTTTTTGAGTTTTTGCCCTTGACTTAGTAAAATTGCGTCAAAAATATTTGTGGGTAGTAAGCTTCAATTTTTTAAATAGATTTGATGAAACTTGGTATGAGTATTGAAATAGATGAGATGGTGGTCAAGTTTGAATTTGACGATTTTCCATGAACAGTTTTTGAGTTTTTGCCCTTGACTTCAATATTTATTCAGTGAATGTTTTTTGAGTTATTGCTCAATTTATTTTTCAAATTCAATGCTGCCAGTGGGCATATGTTACCTTGCCTGGCAAGCTATCTTTCCAAGTTTTTAAACACTTTTTAGAAACTTTAAAATTTAAGCTTCTTGGCATTGTTTGAGGGCGAGGATTTTTTGCGCCTTAACATAGTTGACTATTTGCTAGCTGACCATGTTTGACCGAACCCTTGCAAAACCAGAGTTATAACGATTCAGTGTATTTTGGACCCCTTATGGAATTTCCCAGGACGATTTTTTGACACCGAACGTAGTTGAATAGTGGCTATCGGCCTGCAAATTATCAGACTTCTGGGACCATTCCTGCAGTTTTGGGGGCAACTGGAAGTTATAACGAGCAATTGTATTTTAGGACTTTTTTTTGATTAGGCTCAAAATCAGTGAAGGAAAGTTTTGATGACTGAGATTTTTGGTGTCCGAGTGTCCCTTGACAATGTCTACATGCATGCAAAAATTCTAGATGGGTGTTTGAGGCTTGATACTTAAAAAGGGATCATTTCCCAAGGATGAATTTTTGGCTCCGACTAGAGTTCAAAAAGATGTAGGTGGCTGCCAAATTTCAACTCTCTGAGACCATTTCTTGAGTGTTCTTTTGACGATTTACGCACCCAAAAAGTTGCATCAGCCTGAAAAAATGAATGTCTAGGAAAGGCAAACGGCACCAATTTTTGGCCCTGAATGTACTTTGATGATGGCTAGTTGCATACAAAAATTCAAAACTCCAATTCCTTGTAGGTGTTTGGTCTTGAAAAATCGATTGCATCAGTCTGAATTATTGAATCCATAGGGCAGGGAAACGATTTCCCGGGAATTAATTTTTGGCCCCAAATGTAACTTTGCATTGTCTAGTGGCCTGCAAGCTCTGCAACAATTGGATCTAGGTGTTTGTTCTTGGAATCGGACATTTTCTGCAGTTGATTTGGGTTAATTTTTTGACAAAAAGGGCCGAGGGACTGCTAGGAGCTTAGGGAGTGTCGGTTGGACATTTTCATCGTGTTTGGCACAATTTTTGGCAGGTAGGGTGATCTACAAAAATATACAGTTATTTTAAGGGGCCTGATTTTCCATTTGTTGTTATTTACATTCCTGCTTCAAGGGAGGTGACCGATGCTAGGTTTTTGGTAGCGTATAAAAAGGACACTGTCATTCAGACGATAGCCTTCATTAAGAGAGTGTCGGTCTCAACTTGATTTATTGATAAATATAATTTCATTAAATCGAAGCCATTCATTTATTAAATCATTCAATAATAAACAATATGCCTTTGGACGTGAAAGTCTGCCCTTTGTGTGATATGGGTGTGTGTAAGTTAAAGCGACATTTGGAGGGGGTGCATTATATGTCCAGTGAAGAGGCTGGCATATTCTACTCCTCGGTCACTCTCAGAGAACAAAGTGAGTGCCTCAAATGTCGCAGACACGTTAGCCAGATGTGACATCATCTGGTCAACTTTCATGGCATGACCAGAGGCAGCAAGGAATACTAGCACTGGCTGGCCCGGACGAACAGAGGTGACACATATAGCGACAGTGATCATGATGAGGAAAAAGTCTTGTTCCTAGTCCGGGCCAGTCAGCTTCTACTGCTGCCACTGCCCCCATATCACACAGAAACCAGTCCTGCACGGCAAAAGAACAAGGGCCGTGAGCGAGGGTGGGAATAAGGAGGTGCTGAACCGGTTTGTGGCCTCCCATGTCTCTGGACAAGAAGTATCTGTCTGCCAAAAACGCAGCCCAGCACAAAAACCGGGTCGAGAACGTATCGGTGACTGCCAAGGAGCCCAGTCTGGCCAACTGGGCTCGGCCATTCTATTATGCCATTTAAAAGCCAATACTTTTCGCAGTTATGTCTGTTAAAGGGGCCCAGGTTCATCTTGATAATCAAAGAGTTATCCTTCCCGTCGTGCAATAGCGGTCATCTATATAAATAGACTACAACGCATTTTCAATTGTAGATTTTGTCAACAGGACACACAATTTTCAGACTGACTGGAGACCAGCCGCGTACAGCAAGGAAAAAAATGAAAAGTGAAATTTTTTGTTTGAGGTATATTTCAAGGTATTTTGTGATTTTCTTAGAGCTTGAGTATTTCGGAGGACTGTTTAAATGTAACAAAGGCCCAAAACGACCCCTAAAAATCAAGATTGGGCCCCTTTAAATCAGACTATTTATCCTTTTCCTTCGCCAGGAAAGGCTCTTGAAGCAGGATTGGGTTGCCTCCTTAGCCAAAGTTGGTAAAAATCTCAAACGGAAAGAAGTAGTGGAGACGGGACAGTATCGTGACAGGGTAGCCTCCCTACTTCTTTCTCCAGATGATTTTCTCAGTATTAGACAGGGGGGGGGGGTCGATATCGGGTCGGTCTTCAGACAAGAATTTGCAGACTCGACCATGTTTGAAAGCATCGACCCCTCTGTCTACAAGGACATTTTGGCGCTCCTGGCCTTTGAGATGCTAAGTATTTCAGCTCTAAGATCAGGAGCAGTCCTCAATGGCACGGTAGGTGAGTTTAGGGCCGCGAGGTACGTTGGGAAATCGGAGAGTAGTCTCAGTCCTCCTCCTCGCCTGAGGCTCTTTTCTCCTCTTTCGTCTCTAGCTGTCTCTCCCACTCGATCTTCCCGAGAGGAAGATGAAGTGGGATGGTTTGACAGTCAGTTGTCGGAGGCCAGTAGGTCACCACAGCCACCCTCAACTCCCTTCCCAACACCTTCAAATCCTCCCGTCACTATTGCCACCACGCAGCCACCCTCCCAAGTCTTGTTACTAAGGTCGGTGCGTGTTTGTCGTCAAGACAAGTGCCCGACTTTACTAACATATAAGACAGAAAAACAGAGTGTGGACAAGATAAGGATAAGCCGAAAGTCAGTAAGTTCCTTCTCTTGTCCACCAGTTTAAATAGTTATAATTTATTTCTTTCATTTATTTTTTTATTTTTTATGTTTTATTGTTTTTAGTTTTAGAATCAGCGCACAACTAATGCAACGAATTGTACAGGATTCTAATCATTGATATACAATGTACCAGAACGACCATTACCAGGTCCAGTACAGTATATTTGTGTATTCGTCTTCACTGAGCTCAATTGACCTTACAAACACATTTCTAGATATTGTTTCTTTTGATGTTTACAAAATAAAATATTATTTTTGTTTCATCCTCAATCTCATCTACAAAAGAACTACCAATGGCATCAAATACGAGTCATATTTCAGCAAGTTAAGTCTAAAGAGAACTAGAACGCCACTACGTGCAACTGGAGGTAAGGATTCTCCTGAAGCTGCTGCTAGTCAATTATTGTAGTATCAACTTATCAAAAACAATAGCACCAGGGTAGTAACATCTTGTTGATTATATTTGTATGATCCGGTATCTGATACAGTGTGGTTTTCTATACTTGGGAGTAATATTTGTTCCTTTGTACTAATGCCAAAGTAACCAATATAAACACAGAGCAAGAATAATAAAGTGCTTTGATTTGGATAAATAAAATCTGTGATTTGTTAGGGTAAGCTATCTCTAAAAATACAAAGAAAACGCATAGTTTGGGATATTGTGGACTTGGATTAGCTTGCTCTTTTTTCTTCTGTGTATACCACATAGTAAATTCCGACAGATATCACACGATTTAACTCAATAATCCCCAATATTCCCAGGCAGCATCCGCTATCAACTACTACCAACTATTTCTTATATATCGATAATTCCACACCGTATACCACGCACAATACTCTGCCATTTAATGGTATTATCAACTTTCTTATAATCAGATAATTTTCCTGGTCCGGATGTATGTTTTATGTCGGGAGGATTTCCACCTCCTGAGATGTTTCCAATAGTTCACACGGAAATAACACTAAGGTGAGTTCGTAGTTCCTATGATGCTGGATTAAGACGCCCACACTGCATTTTAATACATGAACTAAAATGGTGTGTTTCGCGTACTTATTTACTTGCAAAGTTTCTATTGACCAGTCTCCGTGGACCCTGAAACCTTGCTTCATCCTAAGACGAGAATGTATTCAAATTGAGAGAAATGTGTTGTGTCCCTGGGGCCGCAGACTTGATAGTACATGGTTTGAGTTAAATTTATTATTGCGGTTAAGAGAAGGTATACAAAATATTTGATCTTGATGAGAAGACAAATATTTGATATAAGCCTTGAAAATGTCGAGCGTATGGACCTAGATGGTATTTTTGGAAGAATGAAATACAATTACTAAATTTACAGGGATGGTACAAAATTGCATTTGGATAAAGACACTATGGAGGAAACACAACAGTATGGTGATACCTACGGGTGTGTATATTCACTCTATCGGGTTTTTCTATAGTAAAGCAGTTCACTTCTACATAATTTTGATAAGTGATACCATGACCGGATACTATATACACCCGCAATCTAACATTCTTACGGTTTGCTTACATTTCCGGTTTCAATAAGTCAACCTAAACCTATAAAATGACAAAAATCGGCGATATTTAGGTCAATTGTATCAAGGGAAGATCCAGAATAAAAAAATATTTGCCAATTTTATACATACGTGATATGGAATCTAGTGCTATAGTAATGAAAAATGTTGAAGGTTGTTTTATTTTTAAATTATTTGCAGAATGCAAGAATTACACAAATGTTTAATAGATTTGGTTAGAAGAGTTCACAACCCACCGACATTAATTGATGGCAGTGACAATGGGCTGGGGGTGTTAATATCAGCTGGTGGACAAAGCGCACTTCATCATGCAAGTACTTGTTAATTATCATCATCATAATCATCATAGCTTTCAGGAACCAATGTGTGTTTTGTGGCTTCAATTCGCAAGGGACACCCAAGGCCAAAAGTTCCATCCAAATAACATCGACCTTAGATCTCGACCTAGAATAATTTTTAGTTATGTGATTGATATATTATCAGTTATGACGTACACATCAAGTCGACACCCATGAAAGCTCTTGTAAGCATCGTACACCTGCATCAGTCATTATTAGATGTATCTATCAGCGTCCATCATCATGATCATGAACATCATCATAATCATCATCATCACCAGCAGCTGCAGCAGAAACAACATCATCAGCATCCATTATCAACAATCATTATTATAAACATCAGCGTCCAGCAGTACTCATCGTCATTATCATCATATCATCAACTTCCATCAGCATCTTTCTATCATCATCATCCAGTAGTTTCCATCATCAACAGCCAGTAGTGTCCATCAATTATGCCCAGCAGCATCCATCATCAACTTCCAATACATCCATAATCAGCGTCCAAGAGGATCCCTTATCAACATTCAAAAGCATCTATCATCAAAACGTCCAGCAGCATCCATCATCAGCGCCTAGCAGCATCCCTTATCAACGTCCAAAAGCATCCATCATCAACGTCCGGCAGCAACCATCATCAACGTTCAGCAGCATCCCTAATCATTATCCAGCAATTACCATCATCAACGTCCAGCAGCAACCATCATCAATGTCCAGCAGTACCCATCATTTTTGTCCAGCAGCATCTATCATCAGCGTCCACCAGCATCCCTTATCAACGTCCAGAAGAATCCATTATCAACGTTCAAAAGCATCTATCATCAGTATCAGCATCATCAATGTCCAGCAGTACCCATAATTTACGTCCAGTAGCATCTATCATCAGCGTCCATCATCAACGTTTAGCAGTATCCATCATTTACGTCCAGCAGCAGCCATCATCAACGTCCAGCAGCAACCATCATCAACGTCCAGCAGCATCCATCATCAGCGTCAAGCAGTATCCATCCTTTACGTCCAACAGCGTCCAGCAGCAACCATCATCAACGTCCAGCAATATCCATCATCAACGTCCAGCAGCAACCATCATCAACGTCCAGCAGCAACCAGCATCAAAGTTCAGCAGTATCCATCATCAACGTCCTGCAGCATCCATCATCAACGTACAGCAGTATCCATAATTTACGTCCAGCAGCATCCACCATCAACGTCCAGCAGCAACGATCATAAACGTCCAGCAGCAACCATCATCAACGTCCAGCAGCAACCATTATCAACGTCCGGCAGTACCCATCATCAGCGTCCAGCAGCATCCCTTATCAACCTTCAAAAGCATCTATCATCAAAATCATTAGCAGCATCCATCAGCAGCGCCCAGCAGCATCTCTTATCAACATCCAAAAGCATCCATCATCAACGTCCATCAGCAAGTATCACCAACATCCAGCAGTATCCATCATTTACGTCCAGCAGCATCCATCATCACCAACATCCAGCAACCTTCCGTTACCATTCTCATCTACTTCCTACACCAGTATCAGTTGCTAGGAGCATCAGTCATCGCTTCATGCATCTATCAGTATCATTCTTATAAGTGCTCATCATCAATCAGGAGCATCAGCATGGTTTCATGAACCATCATGTCAATCATCATCAGTAGCATTAACGTGCATCAGCAGCATCAAATCAACCGCGTCTTCATTATGTTTTATTATTACAGTGTTTTAATATACTGCTGTCAGAAGGAGATACTATATTGGTTCAAAATCCAACCTATGCTACAATGATATACATAGTACGTAAATTATTTTAAAAACTCAAGCAAAACTTTAATTTATTTTATAATATTTGGTTCCAAACAAATGTGAAACGTCCGAGAAGGATAATTGAATGAAACTGAGTTTTTTGTCTTATTGTGAGAAGGAAATCTTGTATGAAATTTTTAACAACAACATTCAGGAGTTATGTTTTGCTATATGGCACAATTGTTTGTCATTTAGATATGGGTCATGAAATCAGTGCAATCTCTGGCTTATTTTTGGAAACGATTGTTTTATTTTGTTAAAATGTGTTAGGTAAAACCAATAGGAGCAACTATAATAGGAGTAGAATCTGATGAAAATGGTATTATCAGCAGTAAAATGGAGGAATTACTAGAGAACTGGGAACAGAATCACAAACCAGCACGGAGACCACGTGTGTTATACTGTGTACCAACGGGAGATAACCCACGTGGTACATCATGGTCTCAAACCAGACGACAAGAAGTATATAATATCTGTAGAAAGTACGAGATGTTGATTATGGAGGACGATGCATATTATTTTACACACTATACTAGGGTAGTTATATTGATTATGTTATTATGTTATTATGTTATTATGTTATTATGATGTTATTATGTTATTATGTTATTATGTTATGTTATATCTATTAACAATTTGTTTTCGGAAACCTTAAATCAAAATACTGTGCCACATTTAAGGGATACTGCATCTAAGCATGAACATAAAATTTTATTTCTCAAGAAAGGTCAATATGAGTATATATTCATCAGTGAACTTACCTAGTGTCATAAAATAACGGAATCCCTTAAAATCTCGAAAAAATCACAAAATTGATCGATTTGCAATCAAATGCAACTTTATGCATAATTACTTAGTGTTTTGGATTTTTATTTTATTTATGTTATTTATGACATGATGTTATTGGCCAAGTTTAAAATTTCCCTTTAATATCACATCAACTATGTACGATTTTTATACCACAAATTGTTTTGGGGAGTAGAGGCTGTAACGTTCTCTTAGTTACAAAGTTACGAACGAAAGCGTAACGAAGGGTATAACTTGTATTTTATTAGTTGCACTGCACCGATTCTGCTGTTCTATATTTAAAAAGAACATTATAATAGGCAACGTCTGTTTGAATATTATAGCCACTACCACCATCTTTATTGTCGCTAGATGTCGATGGTCGAGTCATCAGATTTGACACTTTTTCAAAAGTTCTAGCCCCAGGGTAAGCCTGTTTAGTTTTGATCTATACCATGGATAATGGTCCTAGTCCTAATGCAATACAAGTTCAAATTGAGGGTTGTTCAGAAGGATTTGTAAAATATAAATACGAATTCTGTGTTGTTTAAAAAGAACATATTCGCTTTGTTTGGCTGCGACTTTGCCGATCTATTATAAAGATATGGGTGTTGACAAGAAGGAATTGTAATTTAATGGGAGGTAACTCGTCAACTCGAAATCTTAAACTAATTCATTTGCCATCTGTTTCCATCACGAAATTCAACCTTCTATAACTCATTCATAAATTTCGCTGAAAACTTTCCAATATGTCACATGAAAGCCTGGCAAAAGGTTTCTCTACAAAAATTCAATACAGCATAACCATGAATCTTTTAGGTTGTCAAATAAAGTAATAAAGACTGATGCTGAACGAGAACTTATAATAGATAATTCTTCAATAGAAAAGTTAAATATTATTATTATTATTATTAACATTATAATTACAGACTACGACTGAGTTATGTGAGTGCACCTAAACCGCTTATAGATCAAATGGCAACCGTTTATCAGACATCTGTTTTATTTCCGTCTCAGCTTTCACAGGTATGGTCTTTATTGGCGTTTTCTTAGCAAATATTTCCATTAGGTGAAAATGTTCGACTTTCCATGTTAATGGAATTTGATTTTTCAATTGAGTTTTTGCCTTGACTTGGAAAATATTGCATCACAATTTTGTAATTAATAGTGCAATATTCCATGGATTTTGATGAAGGTTGGTATGAGCATTGGCATTGATAACAATTTTCAATGGATTTTGATGAAACTTAGTGTGGGCATTGGAATTGATAACAATTTTCAATGGATCCTTATATAGACCTTGCCACCATCATGTAATATATTCCGACTGGGGAGAAACCAGTGAAGATAGTAATAGACAGTGACCTGATTGGTTTCCTGTATTGAGAGGAACTGGTGTTATTGATCTTACATTTTATTTAAGGTATTTGTTCTGTCACTTATGCGTCATTGGGGCTTTGAGGGATTCATGAAACAAGGGGAGAGAAGTGCTGCTTTACTTAAAAGACAAGCTGATTATATTCTGGAAGCAGCTGATAAATATTTGAAAGGTTGGTGTTTGCACATACAATTTTAAAGTTATTAATTGTAATTGAAATTTCGAAAGCACAGACCGAATTTAGTATCACAAATCATAGTTATGTGCAAAGCAGTGGATAGAAAGTAGGTATATACGAAAAACCAACCTACATATGACGTGCGATAACGTACATCGACACAATGCACTAAAATTGTTTATTGTTATTCACCAATATCGAACTACACATCGCCGCCTAATAACAAGCGAGCTACGTTTGGTTCTTATACGGAAAAAACACACAAACGTTGTGGATATCTTCCTTGATATGTCGAATTTTGAGATGAATATACCATTTCAATAAAGCCTTCAAATAGCTTTTTAAAAAGTGAATTTATAAAATAAAATAGTGATTTATAATGGCTCTGAACTGTGTGTTATTCGTGGTTTCATTTGCGATTATTAATTCTAATCATAATTATTATTTTTTATTTAGATATTTGTGAATGGGATGAACCAAGAGCTGGGATGTTTTTGTGGATTAAATTTAAAAGATTAACCGATACAGTACCACTGGTACAGAAGTGTCAAGAAAGGGGTGTTCTGATAGTTGCTGGACATTTTGCAATCCCACATGCTCATGCTGCACCTTTCATCCGAGTTGCATTCGGCATGCCAACTAAAGAGGATCTTTTCCGAGTAAGTGCATTCTTTCATCCAATTTTCTTATGTTTTGAAGTCATGTTCATTTATTGCTAAGGCACTATTTTTTGATGACTTAGGACTTTGGGTGTCACTTGTGCAGCAGGACATGCTCCCTTATACAGGGCACCTAACAAAACTGTGCTACAGAGTTTGTTAACCATTTCGCAGTTTACACGTCAACACTGTCAATCACAGTTTAATATTTGAATTTATTTTGACGATGACAATGACAATGACGATGACGATGACCATGAAGATGATGATGACAATGACAATGACGATGACGATGAGCATGATGATGATGATGACCATGACGATGATGATGACAATGACAATGACGATGACCATGACCAAGTTAAGTTAAGTTCAATATTATAGTAAATGTATTTATATTTATACATTTCAGGCCTGTAAAATTATTGGAGAAGTTGCTCGAGAATTGGAGAAGGGGAGTTAATGATAAGATTATGGATATAAAATCACAAATTACTGTATCGTAATATTGTATTTCATACTTAAAATCAGTATTAAATTAATATATACACTCAATAATTTTCATACTTTCCAAAATTTTTAGATGTGCACAATCACAAGGAATACCGATAAACCTTAACTTCATTTCATAAATGAATCAGCGTTTGACAGTTAACCAGGTGACACATCTACCAACCCCAGATAACAAATCAGAGTTTTTCTGCTTTTTACGTTCGTTCTTGCTAGTGAACTACAACTTTAAGTCTTTCAGTCTGTATTGCTATTATGACCTTAAACCAATGATTCCTGTTAATGCAAGGTACGTTTTCATAATCGTACGCATCACTAATTGCAGTCAGGGATAATTTAGGCGTATCTGGTTAAGGTGAACAAATTGTTTATCTTAACTGCAGATAATGACTTTATTTGATAAGCTTTAGACATCCATGTCAATTATCAACAAATCGTAGTTGATTAAATAAAGCATCAAATTCGTGGGCACCACACAAGGAAGCGGTGACTGATGTATACTGCCCTATAAGGGGTATATAAATATATAAAAACCTTCAGACATACATGTCAATAAACCATAAACAAAGGTTACCGATATCCTGTTTACAATTTTCACATCATCGACCCTGAATATCTATAATAATTATTATATGTCTATTCATAAAATATACCCGTGTATTATATATGTATATATCATTATTCATAATGATAGACACTAAGATATAGATTGAACACCAGCTTATCGTGGGAAATATACAAATATACCACTTGAAGGATGTGATTCTTCCATTAAAAATCAACAAGGATTTGCAAATTAAACCAACAAGGTATGTGTTTTGATGTAAATTGTAGCAAAATCAGCACGATAAACTTAAGACAACATTATCGATGATAACCCTCAAGGTCGAACCGCATATTCAAACCCGTTTATGTACCTTGAAGTCTCATGACTCATAAGCAAGGATGTATAACAATAAACAAATGCAATGTAATATTAGGATATCCACCGTAGACTCTATTTATGAAAATGAGCATCTACTTAATTGGATAACAAATGAATCAGTACCTCAGATTCCCAGGAAAATTCCCAACAATTTATAAATAATCGATCTAAGGATGTTGCTTTCAAAATAGCAAGCAGTATCAAGAAGATCCCCACAAGATTCACAACCAGTATTTAATCGTTTTCTGTTCCCTTGTAGGGCCAGATTTCTATATCGAATAGGATATATTAAGGGGAAGCGTGTGATATCGTCGAAATATACACGTGTATCCGGTAAGCTTATCTTGATGCATGGCTTTTTTTTAACCCTAGTCGGAAACTGCCGCTTGATACCAATACATTTCCTCAAATAATAGTAAATTTGATGATTGTGGTAGCACTAGTTCCTCCAAAACTAAGCTGACTTACAAAGTACCATGGATGACAAAATGAAAAGTCAGTCTCCATTTGACCCAACAAAAAATCGTCATCTGTGGACAATGTGGCGAATTAAGGTAACAGGACACATTACAGATGAAGCCAACCAAATGCAACCGTTGGACTATTTGAACTTTCCTTTTGGTAAATCCATATTAGACCTTCCCTTAAGACGGTATGTCCGCTTAGAGTCGCACTCTCCGGAAAATCATTCCAGTGTAAACTATGCATTAACAGTTGAACAAAATGTGTTTTACGGTATTCCGAGGGTTGTATTGGATTCGTTTTCCCCGGGACGGAAGGTCGACAGGCAACATAAATCCCAAATTGGATCTGAAAAAAATGACTCCGGAACATGTGCATCTAAAATATCTAGTGCTACTGAGGCTAAACCGCGAACATATCTTGAAGCCATGTTATAGGCTAGACCACATTGGAGATTTTTAGAAAGAAAGAAAGAAACAATTATTTTACAAGGTTAACCAGCTGGTCCTTCGCAAACATCTTGGCATTGATCTTTCCTGGATTATTCATACCCATTTACAGCTGGGTAGACTGGAATTATGAGTGAAGATGACTTAAATTCATTTATTTAACAAAAAACAATTTGTTGTAAATACTTAACTTAAATCAAAATTAATCTTTTGTATTTTTGTGTTAAAACAGTATCTAATAGTACAATATTATGTCAATTGTCTTGTTGCAGTTATGACAGTTCCATACCAACTAAGTTTATTACTAAACAACGACTTCGAAAAAAAAGTATGGTTGTTTGATGGGAGGGTGGGGAAGGGTTGGATGTTGGTATTGGGGTGAAGCTTAAAGGGATACTACGTCTTAGCATGAACATAAAATTTTAGTTCTCTAGAATGGCCAATATATTCATCAGCGAACTTACCTGGTGTCATAAAGTAACAGAATCCCTTAAAATCTGGAAAACTCACAAAACTGTCATTTTTTAAGAACGCTTAATCAATTTATGAAGCGAAATGAAATGAATGGTTTTACGTCCTACTCTTCTGCACCTCAAGTGCTAATGAAGACGGGCAATGTCATGCAGTGTGCAATGAGGGAAATTTTGTCAGGACAGTGGCATTAACCAACTCTTTGTGCGATTTCCAACTGTAGAGGGATCTTTAACGTGCACAGCCTGTAGCACACGGGGCCTCGGTTTATTGTCCCATCCGAACGAATAGACGCTTGTCAGTCCCTCCGACCCGCATCACTGACAAGGGGAAACCGGGCTGAAAAATCCGAAAGTTTATCTCGACCTTTGCCGGGATTGAACCCTGGACTTTCAGGTTAGCGAGCAATCGTCTAACTCACTGAACCACCGCGGCTCCCTCAATTTATTAAGCGTTTTTCAATAATCATATGCATCTTTTTGGATAATTACTTAGTTTTTTTATATTTATTTCTTTCTTTATGTTATTTATGGCAGCAGATATATTTACTGATGAAAAGAGCTATGTTCATTCTAAGACTTATTATCCCTTTAAACAGGGTTTAATTGAGTGGCCTATGTCTTCTTTCTAACGAACTTCGTCCGCAATATATCTCATACACAAGAGCTAATGGTTTAACTGAGCATAGTAAGTTTTGGAATGAATAAAAGTTCGCTCATATAATATGTGTGTTTCGCAGTGTCACAGCGTAATTTGCTCTGAGTTGGACCATACTCAACCAACCCTAACATTCTCATTAGGGACTGTGAAACACGCAATCAAAACCAATCACAATATTTGTACATAGTTTATGGACTGCCCAACACTCTATAAATTTGTATCTAGTGTGAAAAAATTATCGTGTTTTTGTTTGTCACACCCCATTATATTGTTTAAATGAACTATCAAGGGCGATAAATCATAGCCTAAAGGTACATTGAAGGTAGTAATAGTACATAATGTGCGAAGTGATAAATATGTAAGATGGAAGATAATAAAATGCACTAGAGGGCACGAGGAGAATTTTTATACATAAAATGAATCAGTTTTACGTATTACACAGTTTGTCAAATAACTGGTAAAGAGGGGAAGGCGCATATGCAATTTGGGGTTTTTAAAATAACCTTTACTTTATTCTAGTAATATATAGGCTATTTTATTTCTGAAATGTTGTAATATATTTTAAATTTGAAGAACAGGTGTAAATAGGCCAGCATACTTCACGATTTTTTATTTGCTTTGATTCCGTCAAATGTAGAATATCAATTAACAATCTTTTAGTGCTTTCTGTTACACACAAGTTTGCTTCGAGTAAGAATTGTAATCCATGTCGGTTTACGGCGACAAACAAACATAATTCCTATATTAATCTAAATCAGTTTTCTTCAGAATATATCAAAAGATAATAAATGGTTTACAAACATAAAGCTGTGCATATATATAAAACCTTATTTTGTTGATTTATTTGTCTTCAAGTGTGCATGATTATGTTTGATGTTTTAAATCCCATTACAGAAGGGTAGGACGTAAAACTCCATTCATTTCATTAAATCCCTTAAGAATCAATTTGAAACATATAAGAATTATTCAAATAAATATTTTCTGTAAAACGTGATAATGAGTGAGAGAATAACACATACCAGTAGGTAGTATACAGAATTGTCAATGCTCTCACAATCTTTAGTCTGTCATATTTTTGAGAAATATTTCATAATATTAATAAATATTTCCTTCAGGTATAATAGATGAAACACCATTAGTTTTGAAGTGATTTAAATATTTGTTGGTAATTTAAATGCCATTAGAAAATAATCATATACTTAGCTTGAGGCCAGGGTATCCTACTTTTCTTTTAAAATACTTTATCGTGAATCACTGTCTCCTATTCACAAAGGGTTTTCAAAGCAGATGACAAGAGCAGTGTAAAGGGGAGGGGCAAATGCAAACGCAATGAATTTTATTTCGAAGGGTACCAAAATGTGAAATGAAGATAACAAACCTAGTTACACGATTGCATCAGATTCTGTATGAGAATACAACTAGCCTCGCTAACACGTTGTGTTAGTAAAAACCAATTTAAGAGACCGGAGATTTTTTTAAAAACTTTTAATGAACACTTATTACCATAGAATTTTCTCATCAAGATTGGTGCACACTAATTCTGAGATACTCTCTAGTTTGTACTTTGTTAGCCTGCTATTTGAAAATAAAAAGGCGATTATCACACTATATCTAATGCATTAATTTCACTCGACGCTTTTACCCATGAAATTATGTTGAAATATTATTTTAAAAAAAGATGATTGTTAAATGCACGAGTGATTGTGATTGTTGAGTAATGGATGAAAATACCCCACTTTTTAAACAACGACCAATTTTCTAGAAATGTCATCTTTTCTCATATTTGCCCGAGGTACGTCGAACGAAATAAATTTTTGATTTTCTAAACTATATGCTTGTAATTGGATAATTGGTCAACTTCTTTTAAATTCTATTAAAATAATTGATATAAAGGCCATATTTGAATATTTCTGGCCCAATTTATCAATTTCGCTTTGAAAAAATACAAGATAAAGATGACATCAATCTTTGTTAACAAATTTTGTATAATGTTATATGTATCGTGGTAACGGTTTGATAGAAAATGGTCATCAATCGAAATGAAATATTTATATATCTGTTCTGTACATAGACACGTTATTGTCTTTATCTTAAACAACGTCACACCTGGATGGTTTTTCAATCCTATCAGCATACACAAATATTGGTGATCACACACGTGCGTGAAGGTGAATTCAACCCTTTAACGTCGACGTCATATGACAAAAGGTAACAGCGAACCAATCATCGATAGTAATACATTATCGACAACACTGGAGAAATCTAAATTTAGTAACGCCACATGGCCAAATTATCAACCGTTATACCCTTTCCTTGGGATGACATAGCCGTAAGGGAAAGTAGCAAAACCTTTAATTTAGCTGGACATTCGGGAATTACTTATATTAAGGATTTTGAAGCTAGCAGACGACTTGAAGGTAGGTTTGGAACGTTGTCTTTATTTTTCCTCGGTTCATTTATGATAATGTCTTTGTCTATTTTATAATAGAACTATAGAAACAGCCTGCGCTGTCTGTTATCTTTTGTGTTTAAAATATGAAATATTATGAAAGTTAGGTCGTTAGATCTCTTAGTATAGGATACATGATTTTTATATTGAGGTTTATCAATATAAAATACCATTCATTATTGGAGAATAACCCGTATATTTGAATATTATTGATGTTTTGTTCATTGACAGTATGTGTTTTCCCTGAATCGAGTAAGTCATTCAATTCAATTAAGTTTATGTTGAATAGTCAAACAACCCATTATTGTTTAAATGAAGTTTCTAAATAATAAGGTTACTATTTCACAGGTTCTAATTAATTCCAAGTTAGGACATGTTATAAATTATAAGTGTCAAATACAACTGTCGCCAATAAACGTACAAAAACATGACAACAGTGGTATCAAAAACGACGCTCTAATGGTTTTCATTTCGAAAAAGGGTATTACGATTGGTGAGTTGGTGCTTTGTCTCAGACTAAATACCCCTTGGAAAGAACCAACAATAATACAGAGAATTTCCGACGTCTTATACTGTTAAGAATTAAGTTACCTCAACATTAAAGGTTGCATACATGAAGCTAGTAAAACTGTCCTGTACATTAGCTAATGCCATGTTCAGGTCAAAGCTTCTGTTGAATGAAGTAATGGCGAAGACATCTGCAAAACTACAACAAAGAGTAGGAGGAAGGTTAATGAAATCAAGATCTAATTAAATATATTAATTAATACTGAAAGCTGGTAATTATTAATAATTAATATCACAGAGGTGTGTTTTCGGGGTCATTAACCTAATCTCTTTGAGTTTTCTTGGGTGCAGTTCAAAGGAAGGAAAAGCGTAGTCTATCTGCATTAATTTATATATAGATTATTATATCGTTTCTATAGTAATATGTTAAAGGTTAAATGGTTCTGGGATGTGCATAATTATAGTATCTACTTCAACTTTGTCACTTTTACCAATAGCGCTAATTCCCAACTTCCAGGTTCCTGGAAAACTGCAATGGGGGACAATATCCGGACATCTGCCGGAGGTGACATTCATTACTTGAATAGGTTTTTGTATGTTCCAATGTGAACCTCCCTGCTGTTGATGAGCAATTCCATGCAGAGTGCAATACGAGAACTTTGGTCAGTACACTTGCTGCAGTTCGCTTTTCCAGTATCTAATGAATGGGGAATAGTTACATTTCAAAAGACATATTAAACTTTAAAACGCTCCGTCAAAGTCATCACTAACAACTCAAACCCGATTTGATTTAAATGCGTACACAGTATTAATCAAAAACTGCAGTAGGAAAATATCAATCAATGCATAACTGGAGATTTTGTCACTGTCAGTGGTTCAGTGACACATTGCAATCAATACGACATGAAATCCAGGTCAACGACCTACGTAAACAATTACATTTTAATCGTATTATACCTGCAGTGAAATATGAGATATAGCCGGGAGGCAGGGGTAATTTCAATACGAGACATCCTGGGTCGGGTACGCAAAGTATTAACAACAGTATTACTGGAACTATGTTTAAGTGAAGTATAGGGCTCACATACACGACCGAGTCAAGCATGATGATAATAATAAAATGTGTATTGCATTTAGATTGATGTCGTGTTATTCACCTACCCAGCCAGGTACGAAATATTATTGCTTTTACATTCCATTTGATGTTGCTGTCACTAAAGTTCACGAAACTTATCGAGTCTGATAGGACCATAACAATATTGCTATAGTGTTTCTCCAGGTCAAGGTAATCATATAACAATATATGTATGAACTGTTCTGTGACCCATACCAAATAATACCAATTAAGTGATATATATAATTAATACCGTTTGGTTATTCATTGATTATTTAGTTGATGTATTAGTTAACTCTACCATATTCATGTTATGTTTTGATTTGTTTTGACCCTGTGCCAACATACTGCTTGGTATTTGCAATTATAGGTTTAACTTTTGTCCCTAATAATTGGACGTTATGAGGACATAGGGTTAAAATAGTTATTATAGTAATATTATCTGTGATATACCTTCAGAGGAGGTTCATTAGAATCTAAATAAAGTTATCTTAAAGGGATCACATCATCATCATCATCATCAATCCTCTTCATCCCTCATGGGACATAGGGCCTTCGCTACATCTTTCCATCTGGTGCGGTCTATGGCTGCATGCTTCGCTTCTCCCCTGGATATCCCAATCTTTTGCAGCTCTGTGTCTAGGGTCCTTCGCCAGGTTTGAACCGGTCGACCTCTTCTTCGACTGCCTTGAGGGTTCCACTCCAAGGTAAGGCGGTCTATGTTGGATTTGATTGTGTGGCCAATATACCTCCATTTTTTCCTCTGGATTTCCCCTGTGATCGGCTGCTGCTTGGTTCTTTGCCACAGTTCTTGGTTTGAGATATGGTCTGGCCATCTGATGCGAAGGATTTTTCTCAAGCAGGTATTGATGAAAACTTGGAGTTTCTGGTCCAGTGCCTTTGTGTGCCTCCAGGTCTCTGCGCCGTACAGCAGGACTGTTTTACGTTGGTGTTAAAGAGCCTTATCTTGGTCTTCTGTTGGATGGCCCTGTTGTTCCAGACAAGGTTTAGGGTGATTATTAAAGGGATAGTAAAGACGTTTTCTAATATTTTATAAAGATAGCATTCATTTTCACCATTCAAGTTTCAATCAGACGTCTGTGATTTCTGCAATTCCACTAAATTCCACCAGACACCTCGTTAAAGTAGAACTGCAGGAACCTGAGACGTCCTTCTGAAATTTGATTGGTGCAAATAAAAGTGTGCCTGATACACATAAAAGTTTACAAAACTTCTTTACGTCTCCTCCTTGAGAAGTTTTATTAGAAACATATTTAAATATTTCCGATGATAATTCCGCCATTGCAATTGCCTTCGCTAAGTCATCTAAATTTGCTTATCAGCTCATTGCTCAACATTAAACAATTAATTATTGTTGGACAACGCATGATTCATTTTGGATAAATTTTAAACAAAGTAAAAAATGATTGACTGTGATAAAGGACCGCCAGTCCAAAACCGATTTTAGCTCCTCCTTAAACCTCTTTGTCGAATTCATATTTATTACAATCTAGTAAGATATAATGAAAAATATAATTGGCTTATTATACTCTCACAGAAAAGTATACATGTATTTATATAATGCATAAAAGCATATATAAGATATAAAAAACCCCAGTAAAACAGTATGAGAAACAACATATAACATGATATTCGCAGGGAAAATGTACATAATACATAACCTATATATAAAAACTATATACGAGGTATCATATTGCAATTAATAAACCCAGACCTTTTAAGTGAATACGACATATACTGTAAGATTAACTTGATAAACTAGTTTTAAACCACCTTATGAAAAATCGATAAAAATAATTATGACTGTTTTGCTTTATGTTATCCAATTATCTCCCTTCAAAAGAAAATATAAAGGAACAGGGAAAATACACACACAAAAGGAGAAATATTAGCTCTATAAGATACTCATATTACATGAATTCTTGGCGGTTATTAATATTGTGTATATATAAAATTATAGTAATTTATATTTATGCCTATCTACCCCACACAATATGTCAGGAAGTTGGTAGACGGTTAAAAGATATCCATCACCTAATTACGATTGCCTTTTGAATTATCTTTTATATATTATATATCGTGCATTCGTGCATTTAATGTTTTATAACGATGATCACTCAACCATGGAAGATAAAATTAAAACGCTATCTGGTGCGTGATAATCTTGCCATGGCATACTTTAGAGAAGGGCAACTGAACTTAATGTGAGTTTGATGACTTTAGTTGATTTATGTTTGAATAGATTGAGGCGTTATGCAACTTTTTATTTCAAACACGAACAATGGTTCATCCCTTATTTCAATGATATTAATACATTTGAAGTTGTTCAAATCTGTGGTTACCTTTCTTAACCCTCCTAAACGCCCAATCACCTATCAGTGATACACCATGATTAATGTATTTAAGAAGTCACAGCCAAGATAAGATGCAGGTGAATCAACTACACTTCCTCGTACGCCAATGAAAGACATTCTAGGGATGGTATCTTATGTTTGTTTTGTAACATTAACACACACAAAATAAGATGACACCTACTGTACTTTCAAACTTTCAAATCATTTCATACTCTGTATATACCATTTGAACAATAAATATCCTATACATGAGAGTTTTCAGTTAGTTCATCGTGCGGGCCAGAAAAAATAGTTTTTGGTTGCGAGCCACCGAGTACTGACCTTACGTTTTACGTTTCGCTGTTTCTTGAACCAGATACTGATTCCAAACAAATCATGTTTAACCTCAAGGACTTTCGAATTTTCCTCTGGCGGATGGAATCGTCTCGTGGCCCGGATCTGATACGTGGGCCGGAGTTTGGCAAGCCCTTTCTTATCCTATGGCATATCTAAGATCTAAACATCGATGTAGTCGAAGATCTCATAAAACCACTCGACATCCCTTTCTAAGGCCTACTTAGCTAATCATAATTCGAAAAACACCAATGATCTTAGTTGCATGCGATATCTTGTTTTAATTCCTCTAGAACAAAAACCCTTTGAAATGCCCAATTAAAATATATTACGGTATACATGAACAATATTTGGTATTGAAGGGAAAATAGGTCTAAGAATGCACATAAAGTTTTTAACTTGGCCAATCAAAGCTTCAAGGTTTTAAGGGATTTTGTTACTTTTTGAAACCAGGTCAGTTAACTGATGAATTTATACTCATATTGAAAATTCTTGAGAACTTAAATTTTATGTTCATTCTAAGACCTATTATCCCTTTAAAAATGGACGCTGAGATGATAAAGCGCAGTAAATCTAATGGACATCCGGATTATGGTTTAAGCCGGATTAAAAGTATATAACCTTTGACATGTCCTTATGAGTAATTTTTTGTGTAAACTGTTTGAACTCTGGATCAGGTCATGATTAATATGTATTTACCAGGTCATCGAGCATAAATAAAGTGATGAATGTCTTCTTTATCTAAATAGCCATATTTTGGCTCTTCATAAGAAAGCGTATGCACATTTATGTCAATAAAGGTGCATATAACCATTCATTTAAACCAGTATCTATCTGTTACGTCAACACCTATTCAGATAAATTTTTTAATGCGCAAGCAATTTGAGATGGCGACTCATGCAACCACAGGCGTTACATGGATGGTGTAGGGGATAATGATGGTCTGACTGAACTACAAAAAACATCCATCTTTCCAAATATACTGAGGTATAGTGGATTCGAGGTATAAAAATACGTTTAAAACCGCGGAGTTGCAGAAAATCCCAAATTTTTGGTGATTAGTTTTACTAAATCTCCCCCAGCCATATCTGTCCAAATAGTTATCAGAGGCTGGGGATACAGTTGGCATGTTTCGAACTACGTCGACTCCTACTCAGATAAACTTTATTACTAACAATACATCCGTTTTAGTAGAGTTTAGGATTAAGATTCAAACCGGAATCGGAATAAGCTGAGTAGTTTAATGTAAACAGTTGAACAATACCCTGGGAGTAATCAGCGGGGGTAATTGATAGGTTTGTTTATTTTCTAAGATATATAGAAATATAAATTCTTGCACATATAAAATATCATCTAGTCTCTTCATCGAAGTTCTCAGAGTATCATTATTACATCCTTTATTCACTACGAGCATTTTGTTTAAAATTTATGTAAAAGTGAAGTGTTATCAATTGTTCAGTTTGGCAATATTGTGTGTGATAGGAGAGAAACATAACGTGCTAAGACGGAATATAAATGGGTAAGTTATATAATATAATGAAGTGATAATGATGTATTTTAGAACTGTACTGCTTATGTTTCACGGCACTTAAGAAAATGGCGCTATGGCCTTTAGACGTAGAAATATGAATTCAGGTATCTCTTACTCATCGCAATCCGAAAGATAATTTTGATCACAACGTAATAAGGCAAGCATTCAAGCTCAAAGACGTTTGATTTGGAATGCATCACATATGCTTATAAGGTTTACAATGCAGGACGTTCTCATCTTTTCGGATACATAACGTCTATTAGTCAAACTCACCTCACTGCATGACCACCTTCTGAATTTTCCAAGGAGTAGGAAAGGTCGTTTTTATCTGTATCATATAATATGATTATTTAAATTAATAGTACCCTTCTTCATTAGCCCATAAGGTGCAGAAGAGTAGTACGTAAAACTCCATTCATTTCATTTTAATTAATTGTACAAGGAAGGAGTCATATATCCATAATAGTGTTCTTATTTTAACAGATTAGGTTCGTTTGACTCTTATCTAAAGAGGTATTCAATTCGAAATCACGATTTTGTTAGATGTTAAACCAATATTTATTCAATATACTGAGCATATATAGAACATCTTTATCGACTCCATGAAGACGTTTTGTTGATTTTCAAAATACATGTGAGTGCTATGTGTATGAGCCGATCTAATAAATTTAAAGAGCGACGAACGAGAACGACTCCACCCATATTTGGTTTGAATTACCTTGATTTACAAATGTACGGGGCATTCTGATCAAATATTTTTTGACCTTGAATAAAACAACATTTAATCACGTATTGCTATAATACAATTTGGTAGATCTTGAATGCATGACAAATTTTAAAAAACGAATTTCAGTTGTTATAGCATGATTTTCTGAATCGTTAAATGACTAGTTGTCCTCAAGATCTGCAAAGTATAATTTACACTACAAAATTTATCCTTTCTCGGAACGATTCTCAGAACGGTACGGATAAATTATGTGTAATGGTCGAGCGTTCTCAGAACGGTTCCAATTCTGGCTATCTCGAAGAAGTGGTCTCGGAACGGTTCTCGGACCGGACGTCTTTCATGAAGAGATCCATTGGAAAGTGTCTGAGAGCAGTCAATTGGTATTTTGGAACCGTTCTCGCTTGATTTATTTGATTTTATAACGGCCTGGACCGGACTGAGAACGGAACACTTTATAGCGGCCTGGATTAAAGGGGGGTTAAGTACTGGATGCAGGTCTTAAAAATCGAAACGTTTCAACTGTATGTATCATTTTTGATGCCAGGTATCGTAGATATGGTAGATATATAACAGAAAATATTAATTTTCAAACTAAATCGAACCATTTTGTTATTAACTCTATAAGGGCTATATAAGAATGATAGTTCAAAAAACAGTCAACAAATACAATATTGCACTGGATAACCACGAGACGGTCACCCGTAATGCTTAGTCAAGCTTATCAAGTTTATAAGGGAGAGGAAATCAACCGACAATTTCAAGCCTATCATTGATTGTTTACAGTGATGTTTACGAATAAATTAATGACTTTTGGCGAGAGTTTTCCGTTTTGATAAGTATATAAACAATAATATGACATAAAGGGATCTAGTTGTACTTCGTGGTATAATAGGTACACTGTGATAACCGGGATCTAGTTGTACTTCGTGGTATAATAGGTACACCGTGATACACCGGGATCTAGTTGTACTTCGTGGTATAATAGGTACACCGTGATACACCGGGATCTAGTTGTACTTCGTGGTAAAATAGGTACACCGTGATACACCGGGATCTAGTTGTACTTCGTGGTATAATAGGTACACCGTGATACACCGGGATCTAGTTGTACTTCGTGGTATAGTAGGTACACCGTGATACACCGGGATCTAGTTGTACTTCGTGGTATAGTAGGTACACCGTGATACACCTGGATCTAGTTGTACTTCGTGGTATAATAGGTACACCGTGATACACCTGGATCTAGTTGTACTTCGTGGTATAATAGGTACACCGTGATACACCTGGATCTAGTAAAACTGAAAAAGGATTTCTTTACGAATGTAAGTTATGTGAATATTTTAAATCAAGTCAGATAATTTAGTCAAATATCCAGCATTATACCTTTTGTCGCCACCTACAATTCCACAGCTAAAAATGCCTCTATGATTGTGAAACGCTTTTATAAAGTTAACTCCAGGATGAATTCCCTAATATCTATACCAATCGTTTGGATACAGCTTACACAAGGAATATAAATCTGGGTAATATTCTTGTACATGGTAGATTAGATCCCCTTTCATTATCTCCCTGAAGTAATCGCTTTGCATTTTTTTTTATCATTGCTTTATCTTGTAAATTTCTCTACAAGTAGATAATTTCTTATCAAATTGATGTATACTGAAATTCGTAGCATAGTCTTACTTGTGATCTAGACCAGTGCCTGTATAGGAAAGCATCTCTTATAACAACCTTAACTAAATATATGTCTATGTTTTGTTGAAAACTTGAAATAGCAAAGAAATTGTATTGAAATACAACCAATATATTCGCCTTGTAACTTGTACGTGTTGCCACTTATGATAGTTACGTCGATTTAATACTAATAGATTTAGATGCTAGTTTGTAACATTTCATGTTATTGTATTTGGCCTCTTAATTTTAGCATGCCCAATTTTCGACTCCGATTTCTCGGTATGTTAAAATTATATTAATTTTTTCATGAATTATTATGGAGTTCTATCACTGTAATGGGATATAATTGATCAAGTTATCGCTTCAACGGTTTTCTCAAACAATACCATATCTAACTGTCGTAATGTCAAATTAGGGCCATCATTATTTTTGTTCAAATCTCTGCTCTTGTTAAACCCATTATAATTCTCCTAGTTCAAATAGATTTTAACCAGTGTACGATATATTCTTCACAGCCCAACCCTCTTAGCAAATTTAGACATTAACTCAACTCTATTGTCAATCTAATAGTGGCATAGATTCATTTCGGAAAAAAAGGTACAACAAGGCCTTTGTTATCAAAGCTTATCATAAAATGAAGATTGGCTATACCATACTGTACGTCTTGTATGATGTTTTAACTAACATGGGATAAGTAGAATTGGGACTTACTTGTAAGCCTTAAACTTTAGTAGCATGTTTCCATCAGGTAGGATTCTATTTTATTGTGCACCTGAGTACTGGTTATTGCGTGGATCAAATTTCTTTGCGAAAATGAAATCGGATTAGGATAAATAGTATAACTTGATTCCTTTAGAGAATTTAAACTTTACAGATTAGTGACTAGACGTTTTTTTTCTAAAAAAAGAAATAAGTTTTAGTAGTAATTATTTAGTAAAGGTCTTTTAGTTGAAGATTTGCTCAGAAAATGAAAGTCACAAACGCCATAGGTAGGCTTACTGATATTTCTCGGATTATATTTTTTACTTAAAAATCGAAGAATTATCCTGTGATGTATATGATGTATATGATTTATTTTAAACATGTCTAATTTATCTCAATTTTTCTCGTTTTAGAACACCAACGAATCCGAGCTAATAAGAAGACTGGTTATAGACCACCACCTCACGTCGTTCCTTCACCACACTGTATATCAGATCCATTCAGCATGCCGCAAAAACCGCGAAATTTCTCTCCTGACAGGAAAGTGCAGCACCCGCATAACGCCAACAAAAAGCATAGATCACCAACAAGGAATCGTTCACCAGAGAGAAAGGTTACTCCCAAAACACAACATACTACCCCTGTTGTTCCGTTACACACGCCAAAACAACTGACATCACCACCAAAAGCAAAACAGTCACGTGAAATCTTATATCCAACACTATCTGCTTTCTACCGTCAACAGAATCTCGATTATTCTCCACCAGAACCAACGGCAGATTACCCACATTCCGATGATTTACCAATTAACCATTTCTACCCAAATCTGAACATACAAGTGCCCAGTGAAAATGTCTTTGATACACGTACAGTGGTCAGTGTAGCGGACAATACTCTTATTGATAATCAAACTACTGAAACGCATCCTACAAATATGAACATCAATGTCTCGGAAACGAAAGTGCTCAATGACAAACATGTGGATCTTAATGTATCTGTTGTTGAGGATGACCATCATGTTTCAGACCCCCAAGTTGAGCCCAGTGCACCGCCTATTTATCTGCTTGTCCCCAAAGAACACGAAAATCAGCCTTGTATGTCCAGTGAAGAACTCGTTCGACCAAACAGAAATAGTTTTCAGAAGAAATGCGACGCAAGTAAATTTATTGATGAGAATACCCCAACTATAAAATTCGTTGATCAAAGAGCCCCGATTAAGATGTCGTATGCCGATAGAACTTCTGAATTTGATATTAATAATCCACCGAAATCAAAGGCTGAGTTCGCCCAATGGATGACCTGGAGGAAGCAAGTAAATCGTCACATGGCCTCAATGATTCTCATCAAACAAGGTAAAGACGTTTATGTGGCACCATCCGAAATTAACAGAAAACCTTTAACGAAAACTACGATGAAATCTGTGATTGACAATTCAAAGGACCAAGGAAAGATCACGTCACTTGGAGGCAAACCTTATGTTATGTATGGAATACCCCGTGCTAAAATTACTGGATAAATAGTGTCAAATGTTCAAAATCAAATTTAATGTGCTTACGGTGTGTCTTACTTTAATTATGACTCGAGCTAGTCCAAATGAATAACAATATTAGGCTAATGTAAAGTGAATCCTGTATTTTTACAGCCTTATGGCATTCTTGAAAAATTACAATATGGAACTTACTATATTTTTGCGTTACAGTATTTATACGATTTTTATTGTTATTTATTTTGATAGTGGTTATAGATGGTGTATCGTGTACTTAGTGGTATTTTGTGTATTGTATAACGTTCTAGAGCATTTTATGTTCAGCTTGCTCAAAATGGGCAGGATACATATTAACACAATGTGTTCCATCAGGATTTAGTGTGTTTCACTCGAATATGACTATTCAGCATCAGCATTGGCTACTACTAACTCATGCTCTAGACTGGTTTAACTAGCATCAAATACGATAAACTAGGTTAGATTAGATATACCAGTAGGATAAACTAGAATTTGAATGAACACACTTATTTTTTTTTATTTGGTAAAACAATACATATATCAGCAAGATTTGGCTATAACAGAATCAAGGTGGATACATCAGAATTTGATTGGCTAAACAATCCGAAGACTGGATAAAACAGATCGGATACACTTGCAATCGACTGGCTAAGCTAGCATCCTGGTGGATACAAAATCAAAAGACTGGATCAAACTACAACTGCCTGGATGGATATTGGTGTTATCTAGAATTTAATTTGTAAATCAAAACTCGTTTTTTCTTGGACTGTGACAACTCTAATGATTGTTCTATTATGGTATGTGGTTGGTAGATTTTTAGTGCTAATATTTTATACTATTATTTAATAAAAATAGATTGTAGATGGGTATATTCAATGATATGAAACAGTTGGTGTAATTATACTGAATTCGAATTCGACAAACTTAAGCTTATCTTACTGTCCTTACAAAATATCCTATATTGCTATAACTAGCGATGTTGAATGGGAAATTAAGATGGACAAAAATCCTGTATAAGTAGGCATTTGTATTGGCAAAATACGTTTTAAATGTCAAGTGCATATTATCTTCGAGACTGATTTAAATATGGACATCACATGGACCTTTTACTATTTACACTACTTCTATCTAATGGCTTATTTGCATAGAATGTCATTCGGTCTTACGTAATTCGTATTGAATGAGAAACGGATTTAGATTTAGTATAATCTTGAGTATCGTACCATCCAAAGTCATCTGTCAAAGCTATTCTTAATGACCAGTATCGCTACACACTAATATTTCTACCAATGAAGTCAAGACAACCCCCAAAATATGGGCGGAACATTTTGTCGGGGGTAACAAAGCTAAAGGCACTCATCCATGCCATTACGTCATAAAGCAGTCTATAAAACTAGGGTTTATTAGGAAGTCACTGACCCTTTTTAATAGTTTTTCAAGTATCATTTCATTCTATAAGGCTAATTATTATTTACCTATTTCTGATTGACGAGTCAACCTTTATTACATATTACGTGATTTTGTTGACAATTCTGAGTGAAACCTGGTTTATTAGAAGGCAATAAAGGGGCTGGTGGTTGACATGAAAAACTTTCAATATACTACAAAGGGCCCTGTTTCCCACATAATCCTGCCATCAATTTTGTCATAACTTCATGTATAATTCTGAAAGATTATTTTTGTGTGGAACGGCACCGATCGTACTTATCGATTGCATGCACTTTCATTCCACATCTCTATACTCCAAGATATGTTAAAGATTACCACCGAACCCTTTTATCTGTGTATAAGAGTTGTAAAGAATTGAAATCTCGATCCGTTCTTCAAATTCTTTCTAATTGTAAATCAATTATCCTATATGGAAATCGGAATTTTCATTCCCCACGGGGTTCGACTATCGGATAGTATTGCACACTTAAACAATAGTTGGTATATTTCAATACTAAACTTTCTTTCATCCCCAAAATGAACAGGGATCACCTCACCTACACGTATATACAACCTAATTTATAATATAATCGGTCAAAAACTGTTTTGATAATAACCACAAGATGAGTTATAACAATTTCACTGCAGCTCTAACAAATCATGTCAAATACTGCATTTTCTACGGTTAAATTTACAATATGCAATTTTTCTAATATGGAGGTGATTTTTACTTTTATATTTTAAAAATTAACTTTTCAAAATCGTTAAGATACATGTTTAATTCTGGACTTTTCACCCAGGTGGAAAGTATTATCACCCTGGTGAAAGGTCAAATTTAAAATATTAAAGTAAAAATCACTACCATATTAGAAAAATTGTTGTAAATTTGATGCCGTATACAAGCCACCGTGATTTTCTAATCGACAGATTCACGTTTCATCACACTATACTTTTCTATCTCCACATAACGTACTGCAATAATAGGAGCTAAGTTGCATTTACATAAAAGGGGGACAACACATTTATAGGGCTACAGACCACATTTAATACATAACCAACTTTTTTTAAGTTCACATTCACATATGTACCAACCTACGAGAACAAACTAAGTGACTCAAACCTTAAATAATACACTTTAGATAAACGCTAACCTAAAATCCAGAGTTCCAAAAGTTTAATTGTTGTACTTGTGGATTTTCAGTAACGTCCCTTTGATAAATATAAAGGATAAGCGTAAAATTCATTGAACGCTCTATACAAAAAACATAAAACCGTCCAATCCAATAATCACGTGATTTACAGTAAACAACCTTTTGATACTATAGTTAGTAAATAGCTCACCTGGCTCGTACTTGTACTATTTATTAACTATACAGAAGATATTAAATTATGAAAATAGCAATAATAGGAGCTACAGGACCTACAGGCCAAGCCCTGCTGAAACGTGCTTTGGACGCAGGGCATAGTGTGATAGCGTTAGTAAGGAATCCAGATGGAATATCAACTCAACATGATAACCTTAAGGTATGATATATTACTATTAATTCAATTTTTATTTCACTTGAGTCAATAGCCTACCAGGTATTATAATATTTTATTTCCGTCAAGGTATACTGGGTTAGGTATCTAACTCCTATCTATACAAAGTAAGGTTTATCAGCGACTCGAAGCTTGTTTCTTATATCGCTTTCCATATGGGACAAGTTGTTAACAGTCGACCCTAACAGCTATTTCTGAACCGGACATCTAGATGCGAGGTTTGGACCAGTGAATGGCCGAATTTTTGACAATTTTGAACTGATTATGCTATAATACGGATCATAAGAAATGGGTAAAATGACAATACATATATTTGCATATATCACATATTGAGAGATATGCTATATCATTTCGAAAACCTAAAAAGAACCGAACCAATCTGATATGAATAAGTAAGGCAGAATATTACCGAGTTCTATTCATATCAGGTGCCTAATTCCACAGTAGGCGAATCTTACCCATGGAATCAGATATACAGGTTAATAGATTTATATCTATCTGTATACAAGTGACATGACACAGCATTTTCTCTATGATTGATGAATCGATGCTTTATTATCGTGCTGTCAATCCAAAGTGGCTTAATCAGCTGGTGAGTTAGTACTAATTGTAAACCAAGGGGTCAAACTCATTCCTTCATCAGTTTTTTAGGCTAACGAGCTCATCAGAAAGTTCATTCTCTTATAATAATATAGAGTTTTTGTTCCATCTAATCACAGTGCATGGGAAAGGGACTGCAAGGAAAGACAACTCTGTATGAGAGATTGAAATAGTGTTAATTTACTAAGTTCAATATGTTGCAATCAAACATAAGCATGTCAATTTAAACTCCTTTCTTGGTGAATTATCCTTCAGAAATCAAAGTATCCACGATGACATAGAATACATAGAAATACTGCAAATATTTCCACCCATTAAAATTTGTAGAAGATTGATTAAATTATTTCTAACAAAGAGAAAAAGAGGATACGAGTTCAAAGCTTGTATCACCTCTTACCAATATAAAGATAGTGTCTGTGAAAGCTTAATCTAAAAACCTAATTGGAAGTACTGCGTATTTTAGGTGGAGAAGACAGATATAACGAAGGAAGATACGATGGTACCAGCGCTGGAGAACTGTGATGTGGTCATGTCTTGTCTGGGTGCTAAAGGAACCTTTATGAAAGAGGTGCGACTGTACAGTAGTTCTACACGTGTTATAGTGTCAGCCATGAGGAAAACAAACGTTAAAAGATTTGTGTGTATAACATCTTGGGGTTTAAAGCGTAAGATATCCTCATATTTTTCAATAGTTTTGACATCGTACACCTGCTTTAGAATAAACTTGTTCTAAGAAACGCAGACTGAACTAGGTCAGTTGTCGAAGATCGAACAGCTGTCTTACGATATGTTGAAGGTTCTGTATTAATATTTCTATATCGCTCTACAGTTCATAAATATGGGCACTATTTTAACAGTGGAAATTCTATATCGCTCTACAATTGATGTATTGAGCACTATTTTAACAGAGGTATTTCTATATTGCTCAACAATAAATATGGGCACTATTTCAACAGTGAAATTATTATTTTTTCTACTGTAAACTTAATTTTAAAGCACAGGTTACTTCCCCTTGGAAGAGAAAACGGTTCAATGGTATCTTTCAATTAATTACATGTATTATGTCTCAAATAACATCTACATCATCTGAACGGTTATCGGAACAGTTGGGTACATTTTTACCAGATGGATAATATATTGATGTATTGCCTATATTCGTGCGAATAGATCAATAATTCTTACCATGATTACAAAAACTTATTCTTGTTTGATGCCCTGAAATTCTTGGTACAGTTTTAATCTAATAATTATATTGTACTTACGTTAAACAGATATTTAATTTTTTCAAAAAACTTGTTCTGAAACTTGATCAAATCTGATAATGTAAATGATGAATATTATTTACACAATATTTACAGTTCAAGGGAGGTAACTATAAGTTACAAAAATTTAATAACTATAAATTATATCTCGACTCATTCCACTAATTCATTTGCCATCTGTTTCCATGTTAAATCACGAAATTCAAACTGCTATAACTTTTTCTAGAAATCTCGTTGAAAACTTTCCAATATGTCACATGAAAGCCTGGCCAATACTTAGTTTCTGTACAAAAATTCAATATAGCATGACCATGAAAATTTTGAACTAGTCAACTACCGGATATCAACATCCACTTGGCTGTCACTGCACACAAAACCACTATTTTTAGAAATAACCTTCCGCCATTAAATTTCTCATTATCTCAGAAATTCTGAAAGAAAATGCAATTTCAGACATCAAATTTCAAATCTAGACCAAAAAGTAGTCAAAAAAGGGCATGCAAAAACCCAAAAAGGAAGGGAGAAAGAGGATTTCTAAAAATAGAACGGACTAAATTCATACAATCATTAGCATAAAATGTTTTACTGGACTAAGTCCATCTGACGAATACCATAATGTACAGTAGTATCTAAACCAGTAGTCATATATAAGCATATCCTGCTTGGCACCAAAACCTCCATTGATGCTCAATATTTTACCAAAAGTAGGACGGTAAAAATAAAATATTTCGGTTACTATATAGGATTATAGAAACATTTTATAACAACTTGATATTTAAGGATCATCACGAACAATATAGTATATGTTGTTGATTGCAAGTGGAGAGGGATAATAGGTCTTAGAATGAACATAAAATTTGAAACTTTGGTCATTAGGAGCTCCATTCATCAGTAAATATACCTGATGCTATCAACAACATAAAAAAATAAATAAATATCCAAAAAACAATTAATTATCCATAAATAAGCATTTAATTATTGAAAAACGCTTGTTAAATTGATTAAGCATTTTTCAAAAATGACTTAGTTTTGTGAGTTTTCTAGATTTTACAGGGATTCTGTTACTTTATGACATCAGGTAAGTTCACAGATGAATATAAACTCATACTGACCATTCTTGAGAACTATAATTTGATGTTCATGTCAAGACGCAGTATTCCTTTAAAGTCATGTTTTATCTGTTTTAGATGAAGATGGTGAACCACGAGTTGTATCATGGGTGTTACGATCACTATTTCTGAAAACAATATATGCTGATATGGCCAGAATGGAGGATTATTTAGAGTCTGAGTGCCAAGACATTAATTACACAGTGGTCAGACCCCCTGCATTATCCAACAGCAACTCAACAGGTGAGTGGATATATAGAAGAGTGTAAGCACGAAGAAAAAAATACTCACTATCGAAACCAGTAAATGAAACAAACAAGACACAATAAGATAAAATTCATTGATAACAGCTAATAAAGATGGTCAAGGAATTATTTATTAACGCTTTGAAGCCTTGCCTCAGTACCCGAGTGTTAAATAATAAAGTGTACCTATAATATAGCGCAGTTCATGAATAATGAAATTTTATTTATTGTTTACTCTAAGGCTGGGTGAAGAGTTCAAACATATATTCCAGATATAAAACTGATATATAGATATGTGTATGCCTTAATCAGAGATTCCAATGAAGTACTCATATCATGTTTATTATAGACGCGGAGTCTGGTATTTAACATAGACATGTCTTAACATGTGTTAGCATATATATTTCATTCGAGACCTCTCTGAGTTTTGTTCTATAAGGTGGATTTAAATAAGCCTCAATAGGGGCATGTTGCTACTGCAACGTTTGGATACAATATAATATCCAATTAATGACGAGAATCTGTAATTGTGAAAGCAACGGTTGGTTCGTGTATGTACCCAAACGTTGCTTTAGGAACATGCAATAGCGGGTTTAAATACTGCTATTAGATATATTTTCGAGACCGTTTAAAAGATATACCGTTGTTGTATTTTCAGATAAAGAAATACAGACACGGGAAGGGCAGTATGTGACTAACGGAAGCTGGTCTATACCACGGACTGATGTAGCTAAATTTATGTTAAATTGTCTAGACACGGATAAATGGGACAGGAAAAAAGTTGCGATCTCTTTGTGAAGTAACAATATAAAAAAACAAAATGATGACGACTAGAGCTGTGAACATCACTGGGCATGGTATTCTTCGACATTTTGTCCTATCGTTTTAAAGACTGTTTGTACTTGAGAATGTTTCTATAGCCTACTGTTCTCTCAGCCGCAAAGGCGAGGTGAACTCTCTTTTTTGCTTAAAGTTGTAATGGTGTCTTAATTGTTACATGTATGTGTGCTAGCTCTATGTTAGTGTCAATAAGATCATACTGACTCAGATTCACGCAAGAGAAATGTTTAAGAAAATTTTTTATCAGATTAAAAGAACAAATAAAAAATTGGATCGTCGGAGAGTTATGAATTTCAGCCTTCACAACATCTAGTATGCTTTCATTGTAATATCAGCTTTCTAACTTATTGAAAATAAATGCATATCTGATAATATATCATTCTAATATTGATGCAGACTGTTCATGCATTATTATCACATATCGTTAAAAAAGATAATTTATAAGCCATTAATAATCTTCAAACTCTATGTTTATTAGAGAATTGTCAGGGTGGAGAATGAATGTTAGGATCTTCGTCAATTATTGAGGAATTGGAAAATTCATACCCCGAGTTTGATGCATGTTTGGGATTACTGTAAGGTTAATCATCGGAAGTAGTTTTCCTCCACCCTCGTTGGTAATATAGCCACCATCGACATCCAGTGAGTAAAGAAATAGACTAGAATGGTCGTAGGTTTGCCTTGTTTGTATCAATCCTCTCGGTACGTAACACGTTAAAATAAGATTTATCCTGACGTAACGTTTCGTTAAAATCTATCAAGAATTGATTGAACGTGGGTTTTGAAGGGCAATATTTCATGAGTAACATTATATTGAGCTACAATAAGTTGAGTGTGGCAACTGGTGTTGTTAGCAAGGCAGGGCATTCGCACCCTTCTAGAATACCTGTTACCACTTATTGGTAATGTATATCATTATATAAAGCGGAACGAGTCTAAAAAATACTCAAGATTTCGTGCTTTAATTATGACAAATTTTTTCATTTGCATTTCATAATAATAAAAAAAAAAGGTAAATCGTGAAGGATAAGCAACAAGAAATGGCAAAAAACAAAAAAGTATTCTAGGTAACATGTAGGTTTTAAACAATCAAGAATTCAACATGTGTATCATAACGGAGCAAGTTAATCACCATATGACATTAAATCATCAAATTGCAGTAAATCAACAAATCGCAGTAAATCAACATATGACAGTAAATCAACATATAACAGTAAATCAACATATGACAGTAAATCAAAATATAACAGAAAATCAAAATATAACAGAAAATCAAAATATGACAGTAAATCAACAAATCGTACTATACCAACATATGACAATAAATAAAGATATGACTGTAAATCAACAAATGACTGTAAATCAACATATGAGAGTAAATCAACATATGATAGTAATTCAACATATAACAGTAAATCAACAAATTGCAGTAAATCAACAGATCGCATTAAATCAACAAATCGCAGTCAATCAACATATGGCAATAAATCAACATATAGCAGTAAATAAACAAATGGCTGTAAATCAACATATGATAGTAAATCAACATATATCAGTAAATCAACGTATAACAGTAAATCAACATATAACAGTAAATCAACAAATGACAGTAAATCAATATATGACAGTAAATCAAGATATAACAGTAAATCAACGTGTTACAGTAAATCAACATATGATAGTAAATCTACAGACGACAATATACTAAGGCTACATATCACAATGAGTGAGAAAATAAACACAAATCTGAATAAAATCAATACTAATCTTAATAAAATAAGCACAAATCTGAATAAAATAAACACTAATCTGAAAAAAAAAAAATCAAATCTGAATAAAATAAACACTAATCTGAATAAAATAAACACAAATCTGAATAAAATTAACACTAATCCTAATAAAATAAACACAAATCTGAATAAAATAGACACGAATCTAAATAAAATAAACACAAATCTGAATAAAATAAGCACTAATCTTAATAAAATAAACACAAATCTGAAAAAAATAGACACGAATCTTAATAAAATAAACACTAATCTGAATAAAATAAACACGAATCTAAATAAAATAAACACAAATCTGACTAAAATAAGCACTAATCTTAATAAAATAAACACAAATCTGAATAAAATAGACACGAATCTAAATAAAATAAACACAAATCTGAATAAAATAAACACTAATCTGAATAAAATAAACACAAATCTGAATAAAATAGACACGAATCTAAATAAAATAAACACAAATCTGAATAAAATAAGCACTAATCTTAATAAAATAAACACAAATCTGAAAAAAATAGACACGAATCTTAATAAAATAAACACTAATCTGAATAAAATAAACACGAATCTAAATAAAATAAACACAAATCTGACTAAAATAAGCACTAATCTTAATAAAATAAACACAAATCTGAATAAAATAGACACGAATCTAAATAAAATAAACATAAATCTGACTAAAATAAGCACTAATCTTAATAAAATTAACACAAATCTGAATAAAATAAACACTTATCTTAATAAAACAAACACAAATCTGAATAAAATTAACACTAATCTTAATAAAATAAACACTAATCTGAATAAAATAGACACGAATCTTAATAAAATAAACACATATCTGAATAAAATAAGCACTAATCTTAATAAAATAAACACAAATCTGAATAAAATAAACACTAATCTTAATAAAATTAAACACTAATCTGAATAAAATAAACACTAATCTTAATAAAATACCATTCGCTGTCCATCTCCTATCGGTTTCAGGACAGTTCTGAAGAGAAAAAAGGTTATTTTCTTTAATAGTGTTAAAAGTTTTTTTTAGGAAATAGGACTCTTATAGTAGACCAGAGAAAGAGCTCTGATAAATATATAGACAAGAGATAAAGCAGTGCTTTAAAAGCACAGATAAATATATAGACATGAGATAGAGGTCAAATAAATATAAAGACCAGAGATAGAGCACAGATAAATATATAGACAAGAAAAATAGCTCAGATTAATATAGAGACAAGAGATAAAGCAATGCTTTAAAAGCACAGATAAATATATAGACAAGCGATAGAGCTCAGATAAATATATAGACATGAGATAGAGCACAGGTAAATATATAGACAAGAGATAGAGCTCAGATAAATATACAGTCTAGAGATAGAGCTCTGATAAATATATAAACAAGAGATAGGGCACAGATAAATATATAGACACGAGAAAGAGCTCAGATAAATATAGAGACAAGAGATAGAGTACAGATAAATATATAGACAAGAGATAGAGCACAAATAAATATATTAACAAGAGATAGAGCAAAGATAAATATATAGACCAGAGATAGAGCACAGATAAGTATATAGACAAGAGATAGAGCACAGATAAATATTTTAACGAGAGATAGAGCACAGATAAATATATAAACAAGAGATAGAGCACTGATAAACATATAGACAAGAGATAGAGCACAGATAAATATATACACAAGAGCTAGAGCACAGATAAATAAAAACACGAGAGAAAGAGCTCAGATAAATATATAGACCAGAGATAGAGCACAGATAAATGTAAACACGAGAGAAAGAGCTTAGATAAATATATAGACCAGAGATAGAGCACAGATAAATATATAGACAAGAGATAGAGCACAGATCAATATATAGACAAGAGATAGAGCACACATAAATATATAAACAAGAGATAGAGCTCAGATAGATATATAGACAAGAGATAGAGCTCAGATATATATATATATAGACAAGAGATAGAGCTCAGATAAATATAGAGACAAGAGACAGAGCACAGATAAATATATAGACAAGAGATAGAGCACAGATCAATATATAGACAAGAGATAGAGCACACATAAATATATAAACAAGAGATAGAGCTCAGATAGATATATAGACAAGAGATAGAGCTCAGATAAATATATAGACAAGAGATAGAGCTCAGATATATATATATATAGACAAGAGATAGAGCTCAGATAAATATACATACTAGATAAAGAGCTCAGATAAATATATAGACAAGAGATAGAGCTCAGATAAATATAAACACAAGAGATAAAGCTCAGATAAATATATAGGCAAGAGATAGAGCTCAGATAAATATATAGTCTAGAGATAGAGCTCTGATAAATATTGAGACTAGAGATAGAGCTCAGATAGATATATAGTCTAGAGATAGAGCTCTGATAAATATTGAGACTAGAGATAGAGCTCAGATAGATGGCTTTTTTGTTAACAATATAGTTTGAATTGATAATACTATCATAAAGAAAAGTTTCAAAAACTATAAACGCTTTAGAAAGACTGCTTTGAGTCATCTGTTAAAAACTAAGTAAAAGCGATTAAGATCTGATCATTTAATATTTCCATACAAAGATTTAACAAAATGTATCAGTTTTCAAATCGTTACTTAACTTAATAATTCCATCAAGACGAAATATGAAATGTATTGATAGAAAAAGAGATAGAGCTCAGATATATATATATATAGACAAGAGATAGAGCTCAGATAAATATACATACTAGATAAAGAGCTCAGATAAATATATAGACAAGAGATAGAGCTCAGATATATATATATATAGACAAGAGATAGAGCTCAGATAAATATACATACTAGATAAAGAGCTCAGATAAATATATAGACAAGAGAAAGAGCCCAGATAAATATAAACACAAGAGAAAGAGCTCAGATAAATATATAAACAAGAGAAAGAGATCAGATAAATATATAGACTAGAGATAGAGCTTAGATAAATATACAGTCTAGAGATAGAGATGAGATAAATATATAGACAAGAGATAGAGCACAGATAGATATACAGTCTAGAGATAGAGCTCAGATAAATATATAGTCTAGAGATAGAGCTCAGGTAGATAGTTTTTGCTAACAATATAGTTTGAATTGATAAAATTATCATAAAGAAAAGTTTCAAAAACTATAAACGCTTTAGAAAGACTGCTTTGAGTCATCTGTTAAAAACTAAGTAAAAGCGATTAAGATCTGATCATTTAATATTTCCATACAAAGATTTAACAAAATGTATCAGTTTTCAAATCGTTACTTAACTTAATAATTCCATCAAGACGAAATATAAAATGTATTGATAGAAAAAATTATGTTAATTAAGATACTTACAATGAACAATATCAGATACACAGTCGATTATTTCTCTTGTCAATTTACAAGCTTCAGTAGAAACTTTTTCTTTATAAACATCTTTTGGAACCTTTGGAAAATGTAAAGCATCTGGATATCTCATTCGTGTGTGGTGACCGATACAAGACTGTAATTTATCAGCTAAAGAAACTAAGTCTGGATACTGAATCTGAAGGTCACTTGCTATACTAGATAAATCATGCTCCATTGAAACTTTTGACTCAATGGTATACCACAAGGCTTTCAGAGCCTTCTCTGCGGACTGAAAAACAAATTATACATCAACATCATCTGATAAATTAGGTACAGAGAGCAAGGATTAGTACTATATATAATCAATTGATTCACGGAATGCGAAAGGTTTACGTAGTAGTGGTGCTTACCCTAACAGTCGCGCAGCTTATTTTTGATAGCACGAATATAAAGATGACATA
>CM060200.1:40659335-40757496 GCA_030562195.1 Nipponacmea schrenckii | reverse complement strand
CACATATTAGATACCAGTAAACATTAAATACTTTCTGATGGAATATTACTGATGTTTATCAGTCTCTCCTAGCATCTAGGCAAGGTTAGGGATCGATTTTAATACTATTCACTATATTCCAAGGAGCAACCGTGTTTGCATGTTATGTCAGTCAGGTGACTTGGTGGATGAATTTCATTATTTACTCCAATGTCAACATTTTAATGACGAAAACAATACCTCCGAAGACATTATTATAACCACGATTCATGCTATACTTTTTATGATGTAATGAACTGCCAGGAGAAGGAGTTAATACGTCTTTGTAAATTTATCGCGATTATTATGAAATATTTCTGCAATGATACGAAGTGAAATGTATTCACGTTGATTTGATACACTTAAGTACATTTAGTTAAACATTGTTTATATTTAGATGATACAATGTTTTGTTTTTCCTCGATGTCTAACTGTCTCGTTGTATATATTATTGTATGTTCATTCTTATTTCATCTTATGGAGATCCGAATAAAGTATCTATATATAACTAAATACTTTCTAATGGAATATTACCTTTGAAATGTCTGTATAACTGATGTTTATTATTCAGTCTCTCCTAGCATCTTATAGTGCTAATATCTATTACAATAAGCACACACCAGTAAACATTAAATACTTTCTGATGGAATATTACTGATGTTTATTATTCAGTCTCTCCTAGCATCTTATAGTGCTAATATTTATTACAATAAGCACATATTAGATACCAGTAAACATTAAATACTTTCTGATGGAATATTACTGATGTTTATCAGTCTCTCCTAGCATCTTATAGTGCTAATATTTATTACAATAAGCACGTATTAGATACCAGTTAACATTAAATACTTTCTGATGGAATATTACTGATGTTTATTATTCAGTCTCTCCTAGCATCTTATAGTGCTAATATTTATTACAATAAGCACATATTAGATACCAGTAAACACTAAATACTTTCTGGTTGAATATTACCTTTGAAATTTCTGTATCACAAATGTTTATTATTTAGTCTCTCCTAGCATCTTATAGTGCTAATATTTATTACAATAAGCACATATTAGATACCAGTAAACACTAAATACTTTCTGATAGAATATTACCTTTGAAATTTCTGTATCACAAATGTTTATTATTTAGTCTCTCCTAACATCTTATAGTGCTAATATTTATTACAATAAGCACATATTAGATACCAGTAAACACTTAACATTTCTGATAGAATATTACCTTATCAATTTCTGATTTGATATGTCTTACAATAATTTTGATGCAAAGTGAAAATTCTTATACTTAAACGTTTTCTTACGTCCTTTAGCAATAATATTACAAAATTACCTGTTGCCCTTTTTTACCATTTGATGATATTGTGGTTATGAGATTTTTTTATTTTTATATGTTCTCTATTCTGTTGCCATGTTTTTAGATTGATTGGTGTTACTATAGATTTGTTGATGTCAATCCAATCAAAGCAGATACTGCCACAATTAACAATTAGCTTTGATAATGACAATTGTCTTAATATATTAATCTATTTACTATATCATAATCGCCACTATATACATAACCAATCTGACCATTAGCCAAATACAGAATGTTTAATGTTAATTCAAAAATTGTTTTCGTCTATATCAGTTTATTCCAAAATATATATCTAACGAAAGAGAAATTATTTACTAATTTAAATATATACAGTTAAATTTCTTCCTGTTCTGTCAGGTTATAATATCCGACATACACATGATTGAAATGTAAACCTGACAAAAAAAATGAAAAGTATGGATTTAAGGGTCAAGACATTAATGTAATTACGGATCCTTGGAGAAAACTGAAAAACACTGATTTAATTTTTAGGAAATTTGCTATGGCAATATGAAGAATTCACCGATATGTTAAATCTAACACGAATCGAATAATGTTTATAATCTTTTAATTAACTAAATTAACGTAATTATTGTCTCAAAACACAATTAAAGCTGAAGTAATAAAAGTCTATAATCTCCATTTACAACAGACATTAAGAAATCAATTGTTAGGTAACACCAGTCACTCTACAAACATGACAGATCCAGAAATATTTAACTATAAAACTAAGAACACCTTTGCACAACGATACCAACTAACCAACCCAACCATGCAAAAAAAGATACAGGCATGTAATATATGTTTATTGTAATAAATATTAGCACTATAAGTTGCTAGGAGAGACTGAATAATAAACACTCGTTATACGGTATTGTAGTATACAGACCATTATACTCGGATGTATACTTTACACTGATGCGCATTATATTCGCGTTGATACTTTATACTGGTACGCGTTATACTTGGATATATACTATACACTGGTGCGCATTATACTCGGGTGTATACTATACATTGGTGCGCATCATATTCGGGTGTATACTATACACTGGTGCGCATTATACTCGGGTGTATACTATACATTTGTGCGCATTATACTCGGATGTATACTATACATTGATGCGCATTATACTCGGATGTATACTATTCACTGGTGCGCATTATACTCGGGTGTATACTATACATTGATGCGCATTATACTCGGATGTATACTATTCACTGGTGCGCATTATACTCGGATGTATACTATATACTAGTGCGCATTATATTTGGGTGTATACTATACATAGTATACGCCCGAGTATAATACGCACTAGTATATAATATATATCCGAGTATAATGGGCATCAGTGTATAGTATATACACGAGTATAATGCGCACCAGTATATAGTATACATCCGAGTATAATACGCACCAGTGTATAGTATACACCCGAGTATAATGGGCATCAGTGTATAGTATACACACGAGTATAATACGCACCAGTGTATAGTATACACCCGAGTATAATGCGCACCAGTGTATAGTATACACCCGAGTATAATGCACGCCAGTGTATAGTATACACCCGAGTATAATACGCACCAGTGTATAGTATACACCCGAGTATAATACGCACCAGTGTATAGTATACACCCGAGTATAATGCACGCCAGTGTATAGTATACACCCGAGTATAATGGGCATCAGTGTATAGTATACACCCGAGTATAATGCGCACCAGTGTATAGTATATACCCGAGTATAATGCGCACCAGTGTATAGTATACACCCGAGTATAATGGGCATCAGTGTATAGTATACAACCGAGTATAATACACACCAGTGTATAGTATACAACCGAGTATAATGGGCATCAGTATACAATATATACCCGAGTATAATGCGCACCAGTGCAAAGTATACATCCGAGTATAATGCGCACCAGTGTATAGTATACATCCGAGTATAATGCGCACCAGTGTATAGTTGTATACTACAATACCGTATAACGAGTGTTAATTATTCAGTCTCTCCTAGAAACTTATTGTGCTAATATTTATTACAATAAACATATATTAGATACCAGTGAACACTAAATTACTCTCTGATACATTAATAAGTTTACCTTTGAAATTTCGTTGTAACTGATGTTTAATGTTCAGTCTATCCTAAAATCACATAATGCTGATATCTATTACAATAAGCTCCTATTACATGCCTGTATCTTTTTTTGCATGGTTGGTTAGTTGGTATCGTTTTGCTGACTGACTGACTGGTGGGTATGGTGTCTGCTTCGATAATCAAAACCATATCGCGGACGTTGAGTATGGAGCGACCTGCTCCTATGGCTTCTTCTATATCTTTATTCATCGTTCTTCTTCTGTATCTTTATTCTTCATTCCTCTTCTGTAACTGTCTTCTTTCTTCTTGAAAATAGCGATGTGCTCTTATGACTTCATCTGTCCTTCTTCTGTAAAGAGCGATGTGCTCTTTTGACTTCATCTGTCCTTCTTCTGTAAAGAGCTATGTGCTCTTTCGCTTTCATCTGTCCTTTTTCTACGATTCTTCTTGACGTTTTACCGAAGACTAAGTCCACGTTCGACGTCATACCTACAGATGAGCAGGACGCTCTTCTGGTGTGCTACCTAGGTGATCATTCTTATTTCTTTTAAGAAATAATAAACTGATTCACAAATTGCCGACATACCCTCTCCCGTATGTGACAAAATGTTTTTCAGATTATAGTCCAGCTTACGTTTATTCAATAAATCGACCAGCGTTTGCCTCTCTTCCCTTAATTGCTCACAATGGATTAACAGATGTTCTGCGGTGCCAGCTTCACCGCAGGGACATAGCTTTAGTTCGTATTTGTGATTTCTTACCTCACCCATCATTCTCAGACGAGCGACCGACCGACAGATCTGTTGATTGGGATGGTGCAAAATTACTTTACTGCTAATGCTATCGTTTAGTCTGAAGCGGAACGTATCAGCATCCACGAGAGTTACCTCCCATGCAGATTTGATGCTTTTACCGATCATGCTCCGGACTTCTGATAAGCTGTAGTCTATCGGCTCAATTTCCGTTAGATCTAGTCCTTGTTTTGCGAGTTCATCTGCAATCTCATTTCCTTGTATGCCAACATGAGACGGGATCCATGCCAACTCGATTGATTTGCCTTGACTATGTATTAATGAGCACGCTTGCTTCATTTCATCCACTAGCCCCGATTGGGAACTCGAAGAGTCGTTGACAATCGACATCAGACTGCTAAGAAAGTCGCTTAATACTACATAATTTGGACTATGGTGGCCTGCGGAATATTGCACCGCATAGAGGATTATAAGCATCTCTGAAGTATACAACGACCATTATGCTAAACAAGGTGGGCTAATGACTGAGCCTTGTGGCGTGCCATTTTCCAGACTGAATTCATCGCTGAAACTCTTTCCTATGGTTACACGTATCTTCCTATCCGCAAGAAAACTTGCTATCCAGTTGTGCATACGACCACCTATTCCTAGTTGGCGCAACTTGTGCAATAATCCATCTGTCCAGACCAAATCAAAAGCTTTTATTAATTCTACGAACACGGCACAGAGGAAACCAGAACTGTTCAATGTCTTAGAGATTGTGTGTTGTAGTCTAACAATTTGATCCGCCGTAAATCTGAGCTTTCTGAAACCACTTTGATTATTGTCTAGAAGATTATTTTTTTTCTAGGAAATACCGAAGACGATTTGTTATCATCGTTTCGAGGATTTTGCATTACGTGGATGTAAGGCTAACGGGTCTGTAAGACTCCGTTTCTGCGGGATCTTTTCCAGCCTTTAGGATAGGTATAATGGATGCCGTTTTCCATTTTGTCGGTACGTGGCCATTGTTCCAAGATTCATTGAATAGTTCCAGAAGGATTTTCAAAGCTTCGGGAGGCAACTTCTTCAACATCGAATACTTGACATCATCCTCCCCCACTGCACTGTCCTTTTTGGACGAGAGAGCTTTCTGAAGTTCATCAGCTGCAAGGTGTTCTGAGTTTTATAGTTAAATATACATGTGTAATCCTACTATACCGATACAAGGTAAATCGGGCTCATGTAATAATTGAATCCATATTACACATACGTTGAATACGGTCGAACTACTTTTTCTACGGACTCGAATGTTTGAGTCGCCATTTTTGTTTACAAAAGTCATGTCGCTTAGCGATTTCCCAGCTGCAGTGCCAACTAAGAATAACTCAAATGACAACAAATTACCATTAGGATTAACCATATTTTGAAGCCGGTCCAACCACCCATGGGCTATAATTTCCACTGGCAATGTCTTTAATCCCTTTTTGACAACAATGCAACCAAATCAAGTCACATGTAGGCCTACAAGTTGAGCCGAGTAGGTTAGACGGAACTCCCTATGACGTCATCTATGTGTTTAATATAATATTCCAGGGGAAATCTAACATAGGAGTCATAAATAGAATACGTCAAATTAGGTCAAATTTAGAAATACATTTTCGTATAGTATGTAATAAAAGTAGAACCGCACACGTGTCTATAGGTTTTCAATATTGCACTGGGGGGCTTGGCGTAGTGATACCACTCGTGTGCTACGCATACTTTTGGTATCATTACGCCAAGCCCCTCATGCAATATTGAAAACCTAGACACTTAAGTGCGGTTCTACCATTATATCCAACGTTGCTTTAGGAACATGGGAAACTGAATGACCAGTGTGCACAGTTAGCCAAGGTATATTTGCATGTCGAAAATTGTAATTTTCAGAATAAATAATAAGAAAGATTTCATTTACATCTATTTTATTCTATTTTGAATATTAAAAGCTGTTGTCATGGTTATTAGATATATAATTCTCCAAAGCGCAAGTTGAAAATCTAAGAAAATTATATTGTTTTGCTTGTGCACTAAGTGGGGTATATTATCACTTGAGACAGTAAGTGGTTGCTGACTTGTGCTCGGCATGCATGTACGTCACACGAGAGTTTTATACAGGAAGTGGAGTATTTCCTGTGCAATTTGAACTAAAATGATGAAAAGAATGTGAACGTTTGTCCCGAAATATCCAGTATTTTACCAAAATGTGTGAAAATATTCGTCTGATGTGTGTTGTGTGTCGGATTGGTGTTTATTCGGTAAGTTTAAAACTTGTCATAGACATAGAAAGTTATTTTCTCGAACAGTTGTCTCCCTTTATGATTTGTTTTGATCCAGCAAGCTCTTGTTTATTTTGTTTGAAGCAAAACAGTCTCTATTTGAAGATTTGTAGAGATTGTGTAAGAAGTATTTTAAGTCTTCACTATTCAAATGGTACTCTGAGGAATCGAGTGTATGAATAGTTTTTATTACACAGGTCTTCTAAAAACGACTGGTCTTCCTGTGTTGATAATAATATATATGTTATTTGATCGACAGTGAAATTATGTAGCCTTGCTTATTAAATAAGTTCCTTGTGTATATGTCAAACCATTGCAGCCAAAATTACATTTGTATGATTTTGTGAAAGAGGTCTTTCAACATCTTAAATACCACATCTAAAACATGAAGGAGCAATGAAGTTCTCGAATTGAGAAGTCAGTTAATTGAGAAGTCAGTTAATTGAGAAGTCAGTGCACACATGTAATAGCTAAAAATATCCTAGTATTGAGACCTAGGCCTATCCTGTTTAGAAAATGGTGCAAAGTCAAAGGCCTTGCAGTGAACAATACAATGCCAAGAACTTGTATGCCCTACCTACATGCCTACATCTAACTCTGTGAATTTGAATTATTCAAATATAATAATGCTAATTTATCTTCAATTACAGTTGTGCAGAAGAATGTGCTGTATGGGGCCTCCATCAATCAAGCCCAATTTTACAGTGCTGTGTTTAGGGTTAACTAAAGCTGGTAAAAGTTCTGTATTAGCTGTTTTAAGTGGAGATGACATTCACAAGATTGAGCCAACAATAGGTACTATATCTTGAAATATTAACATTTCTACTATCAATGCCTTCAATAAACCAATTATACAAACTGGTGTTTATTTTTCAATATTTACATTTCTACTATCAATGCCTTCAATAAACCAGTCACACAAACTGGTGTTTATTTTTCAATAATCTGTAGTTTGTCACATGACGCTATGCTGTAGTCAAGACACTGCAATTGCGCTATCTAAGATTTGTGTCAGTTTCATATAAAACAGTGAATTTGTATTAATAAAAGTATCAATAATAAAACGAAAGAATTAAAAGTTGGTCTCATTAGCATAATTAGTGTCTATCATTAGTGTGTAAACGCAATAGATCATTGCAAACTTACATTATTTAACTTTGACATTTATTCAGTTTGTCACATGATCTATTGTGTTTACACAGTAATTACGCTAGTGAGACCACAGTTTAATTTTGAAATACTATATATGATAGATGTAAAATATGATATATTCTACTCCTAGTTCTATAAGCTGAAAATTTCTTGAAGAATCGGGGCACTTTTATTAAACAAATTCTTTGACCTCCTTTAGAGACATTTAGTAATTTGTGGATACTATAACTTCATACATATTTATGGATATGGATGCGACATTACAAACGTTCCCAAAATGATACTCTCATCTTTTGATAATGCTTGTTACTTGATAAAGTAATTGTTACCCATAAAATTGTATCCAGTTATTGATTCTTTAACCACAAAACCATCTACATAATTATACAAGATAAGGGTGTATTATGAAGCTTTCAAACAATCTAATAGTCATATTGTGAGGGTTGAAAGTCCAAAATTTCCCAAAATGATTTAAATTTTTTTTTTTGACATTCCAAGATGTATATTTTATCCCCAAGAAATGTCTTATTCATAAACTGACTTGATAATTAACCTCCATTACAATGTCTAATAGAGTTTCAGCAATAACTGGTTATCTCCACTTAAGTGTCATTTTGGACACTAATATACATCCATTGTATATCTAATATGGGATTGGACATGGTATTGTCTTAATATCCCATATTAAACTAAGTCCACCTTACTATAATTGGTAGGCTGAGAACAAAGCATCGATAACAAATGATTTGGCTAAGCTTACCAAGAAAGATTCTTAGTGCATTGATTGGACTAAGTGTAACATCCGTATACTGCAGTCTCTAAGAAATATGACATATAAGGGTGTGGTTTGGAGACAATGATTATATATATTTCTGGTGTATTATGCTATTGAGTAGTCTATATATAATCTGTTATATTGTAGGGTTTAGTATCAAGGCTATAATGTTTGATAATTGTATATTGGATGTTAAAGAGCTGGGAGGTAGGTGGAGTATATGTCCTATTCTATAAGTTTAAGTAGTTTAGAAAAATTGAATTATATTGTTAAATTATTGTAATAATTATATTTTTTATAACATGATAAACTATTTGGATTTGTGTTCAGAGAACTATCCATTTGGATTTGTGGTCAGAGAACTATCCATTTGCATTTGTGTTCAATGAAATGTCCATTTGCATTTGTGTTCAGAAACACATCCGTTTGGATTTGTTTTCAGAGAAATATCCATTTAGATTTGTGTTCTGAGAATTATCCATTTAAATTTGTGTTCAGAGAACTATCCTATCGGATTTGTGTTCAGAGACCTATCCATTAGGATTTGTGTTCAGAGAACTATCCTTTCGGATTTGTGTTCAGAGAACTATCCTTTCGGATTTGTGTTCAGAGACCTATCCATTAGGATTTGTGTTCGGAGACTTATCCGTTCGGATTTGTTTTCAGAGAACTATCCATTTGAACTATCCATGTGGATTTGTGTTCAGAGATCCATCCATTTGAACTATCCATTTGGATTTGTGTTCAGAGAAACATCCATTTAAACTATTCATTTGGATTTGTGTTTAGAAAACCATCCATTTGAACTATCCATTTGGATTTGTGTTTAGAGAACCATCCATTTGAACTATCCATTTGGATTTGTGTTTAGAGAACCACCCATTTGAACTATCCATTTGGATTTGTGTTTAGAGAACCATCCATTTGAGTTATCCATTTGGATTTGTGTTTAGAGAACCATCCATTTGAACTATCCATATGGATTTGTGTTTAGAGAACCATCCATTTGAACTATCCATATGGATTTGTGTTTAGAGAACTATCCATTTGAACTATCCGTGTGGGTTTGTGTTTAGAGAACTATCCATTTGAACTATCCATGTGGATTTGTGTTTAGAGAACTATCTATTTGAACTATCCATGTGGATTTGTGTTTAGAGAACTATCCACTTGGATTTGTGTTTAGAGAACTATCCATTTTAAATTTAAATCCTTTGTCAAAACTGCCTCAGTTTCCACAAATCAACACAATATTAACAAAGTAATCTTATTATCGAAACTTAATCTTTGTTCATCATTTTTATCACAGTATTGTATACATTATACCCTATAGGTGGTGACAGTGTCCGACCGTACTGGGATAAATATTATCAAGAGACACAAGGTGTGATCTTTGTATTAAATGGTGCTGGTAGTACTGAAGAATTAAACAAAGTCAAAGAAGAATTTCATAAAGCTTTAGATGATGCACAATTAGAATCTCATCCATTATTAGTTCTAGTGAATTATAACGATGTACCTGGAGCTCGAAGTACAGAAGAGGTAATCTAATGAAAATTTCTAATTTTGTTATTTCTGGTGGGCCTATTTATTTTCTCCATTACGATCTAACAGGTATTCTCCTACAGTCTGATTTCTATTGACGTAAGTTTTTTACCAGTCTTAAAGGGATACTGAATCTTAGCATGAACAAAAAAATAGTTCTCAAGAATGGTCAATATGAGTATATATTCTCAGTGAACTTGCCTGGTGTCATAAAGTAACAGAATCCCTTAAAATCTGGAAAACTCACACAACTGAGTCATTTTTGAAAAATGTTTAATCAATTTATTAAGTGTTTTTCAATTATAAAATGCATCTTTATGGATAATTATTTATTTTTTTTCCATATTTATTTTATGTTATTTATGGCAGCAGGTATACTTACTGATGAAAAGAGCTCTTATTGATCAAGTTTAAAATTTTCAAATTTCTGTTCATTTTAAGATCTATTATCCTTTTAACCATTCTTTATAATAATGAGGGGTTGTGAGAATAATCTGCAAGGAGGGTGTCATTTAGGCTTCACCTTCTTTAACAACTTCTTTATCAACAGCTTTGTCCTACATGTCACGCTTTGCTTTGTTCAACCCTTCCTACAACCAAATATAAATGAAAGGTTTGAGGAGTGAAGCCATATGTGTCTCTTTTTACAGATCAGCAAGTTACTAGATTTAGAGAAAGAAACAGCTAAAAGAAAATGGATGATTCACTCCTGTTCTGTTAATGATAAAGAAAGTATTATGTCGGCCTTCAATAAATATAACACATTTTTATTAGAAATGACTAAAGAGGATGGCAAAGATTTTGATCAAATTTAGAAGGCAGATATGATATTTTACCATTTTCAAATACTCTTTAACGCTTAAAATATTGTATATTGACCTTCGCTCCATTTAAAATGGTTTTCTAAAAATATTATATGTATCAGTGACAGTGTTCACTTTCGCACCATTTCAATTTTCAGTCAGACACCTGTGGTTCTTGCAATTCCACTAAAAAATATTCATTTTACGATGTCACTATAGCAAATATCCTTATATATCATAGGCAGCTTTAACATTAGTGACGACATAAATTCATATTTTTTAATTAATTGTGAGGGCTACCGACGACTGATTATAATTAGAATGGTACAAATCGATACTTACAATACAAGCTTGACTAATACTTTCCAGCCTCATTCCCATGCTTCAATTCCAACATCAAAATTTATTTTTTATATAGATATATTTATCTCTTTTTTTTATGATCAAATGACAGAACTTTAGTATATCGGATTGTAATCTTTGGAACTTCTCCACTAGATCCTGTTAACTGAATCGTAATCTTTGGATCGTAATTTTGTACATTGAATATTACGGAAATTAAATGAGACCACGTGACATTCACGTGACGACGTGATTTTAAAGAGGGCCCAGGCTTGATTTTTATGGGTCGTTTTGGGCCTTTGTTACATTTAAACAGTCCTCAGAAATACTCAAGCTCTAAGAAAATCGCAAAATACCTTGAAATATACCTCAAACAAAAAAATTTCACTTTTCATTTTTTTTCCGTGCTGTACGCGGCTGGTCTCCAGTCAGTCTGAAAATTGTGTGTCCTGTTGACAAAGTCTACAATTGAAAAATGCGTTGTAGTCTATTTATATAGATGACCGCTATTGCACGACGGGAAGGATAACTCTTTGACTATCAAGACGAACCGTTTTCCAATATGGCGGGAGGTTCGTAATTTCTTAAGGCATTATGATTTTTCAAACACGGATAATTATGGATACACATGGATTTGAAGGCTCAAATTTCAAAGGTAAGCTCTGTAGACTATTTGTGATTAGCTAACCAAACGATTTCATGTGTTTGAGGCTGTCAGATGATTATCCGAAACAAATGAAGCCTGGTCCACTTTAAGAATTTTTACAATTTGATTTGGATTGTAATTTGAACCACATACAGCGAATGTGTAGGTGTTTTATGCTGTTTTCAGTTTGTTTTACCTCAGTATTTGTATCTATTTGTATGGTTCCTATCCTGTCCAAGATCTATAGGCCTGACTCTTTTGATTTTAAGTACTGTTTGAATTAAATGGAAGGATAGGTCTAGAGGTCTGTATACACACAAAATGTTTAGTCAATTTAACTTGTCTTTTTGGAGTTTAAGTTTGTAATGTAGCTTTGATGTAGTAAAAGAAATATATTTTATAAATTGTTGGTACTCTAAATTATTTCTATATAATTTTAGCTGGGTGTTGTTTTATTGTGTACCAATTTAACTTGGATCTGATCTGATATCCTGATCTCTTAATAATATCATATTGGCTTGATTAAGTTCAGTTCTATTTGTTCGATTTGATGATTTATAATTTATATTAGATTCCTGCTCAATATTAACCGATATACCGTCAAATTCTAGTCCAAATCACTACAGTTTAATATCCACACCTTTCTATAGTTACCTCGTGGCATCTGTTGCACCTTGTTTTAATTCTACATACCTTTACATAAACTCGGTATTCCCCATTTAATATTTTTGGAATAATCTGTAAACAAGTTTATTAACTATAGAACTGATTGATGATAAATAGAGGCGATCAACCACCTTGCATCCATGTATTCAAAATTAACGAATTTAGGAGCATTTACTTTAGTTACCTCAATCATCGGATATTTCTCTCTAACTCTTAATTTTAAAGGAAAATCTCCCGATATTTTTGTCCTGACCTGTAAACATGTTACTAGGCTATAAAAGAGTGCCATGACTATCGGACTACGTTCTTCTCGTAATATTCTCCCTTCTTTCTATCTGTGATCATGATATATCTTTTATTTTTATAATTGTTCGTTTTTGATGTTTCTATTCTTTATTTTATTTTCGTATTGCTTTAAATATGATTTTCAACTAACTTATTTACCACCTATATTGCAAGTATTCTATTTCTTCAATGCTTCTTTTGCGACTAAATTCCATTTTTTCTACTAATTTGGCTATTTCTAATTAACATTCAAGAGATAATAAACTAAAATTATGAATTATTCGTGCCTTTCCCAAAGATTACATATATATTGTTACTTAAAACAATCATAGAAGAAGCATTGATAGAAAATTTAAAAAGGTTAACAAATTGTCAAGATGGTTTTGTTATATTGATGCAGTTAAGGAGAAATAAATTAATTTTTATCACATTTTTTTAATCCAGCATTTCACTTGGGGACATCAACTTAAGGCATACCTGCTTTTTTTAAAAAGTGTTTAAATGTTATTTCTGCCTCATCATTTCTCCCAATAGCTCAGCCCAACAAATCCTGCCTAACCACGTGTCTCTCTATAGCTCAGCCCAACAAATCCTGCCTAACCACGTGTCTCTCTATAGCTCAGCCCAACAAATCCTGCCTAACCACGTGTCTCTCTATAGCTCAGCCCAACAAATCCTGCCTAACCACGTGTCTCTCTATAGCTCAGCCCAACAAATCCTGCCTAACCACGTGTCTCTCTATAGCTCAGCCCAACAAATCCTGCCTAACCACGTGTCTCTCTATAGCTCAGCCCAACAAATCCTGCCTAACCACGTGTCTCTCTATAGCTCAGCCCAACAAATCCTGCCTAACCACGTGTCTCTCTATAGCTCAGCCCAACAAATTCTGCCTAACCACGTGTCTCTCTATAGCTCAGCCCAACAAATCCTGCCTAACCACGTGTCTCTCTATAGCTCAGCCCAACAAATCCTGCCTAACCACGTGTCTCTCTATAGCTCAGCCCAACAAATCCTGCCTAACCACGTGTCTCTCTATAGCTCAGCCCAACAAATCCTGCCTAACCACGTGTCTCTCTATAGCTCAGCCCAACAAATCCTGCCTAACCACGTGTCTCTCTATAGCTCAGCCCAACAAATCCTGCCTAACCACGTGTCTCTCTATAGCTCAGCCCAACAAATCCTGCCTAACCACGTGTCTCTCTATAGCTCAGCCCAACAAATCCTGCCTAACCACGTGTCTCTCTATAGCTCAGCCCAACAAATCCTGCCTAACCACGTGTCTCTCTATAGCTCAGCCCAACAAATCCTGCCTAACCACGTGTCTCTCTATAGCTCAGCCCGACAAATCCTGCCTAACCACGTGTCTCTCTATAGCTCAGCCCAACAAATCCTGCCTAACCACGTGTCTCTCTATAGCTCAGCCCAACAAAGCCTGCCTAACCACGTGTCTCTCTATAGCTCAGCCCAACAAATCCTGCCTAACCACGTGTCTCTCTATAGCTCAGCCCAACAAATCCTGCCTAACCACGTGTCTCTCTATAGCTCAGCCCAACAAATCCTGCCTAACCACATGTCTCTCTATAGCTCAGCCCAACAAATCCTGCCTAACCACGTGTCTCTCTATAGCTCAGCCCAACAAATCCTGCCTAACCACGTGTCTCTCTATAGCTCAGCCCGACAAATCCTGCCTAACCACGTGTCTCTCTATAGCTCAGCCCAACAAATCCTGCCTAACCACGTGTCTCTCTATAGCTCAGCCCAACAAATCCTGCCTAACCACGTGTCTCTCTATAGCTCAGCCCGACAAATCCTGCCCTACGCAGTTCTTCCAAACGTTACACGTGTCTCTCCATAGCCCAGCCCAAAAAAATCCTGCCCTACCCAGTTCCTCTCTACGTCACACGTGTCTCTCCATAGCCTAGTCCTACAAATCCTGCCGTACCCAGTTCCTCCCAACGTTACACGTGTCTATCCATAGCCCATCCCTACAAATCCTGCCCTACCCAGTTCCTCCCAACGTTACACGTGTCTCTCCAATAGCCTAGCCTAACAAATCCTGCCCTACGCAGTTCCTCCCAACGTTACACGTGTCTCTCCATAGCCCAGCCTGACAAATCCTGCCCTACCAAGTTCCTCTTAACGTAACACGTGTCTATCCATAGCCCAGCCTGACAAATCCTGCCCTACCCAGTTCCTTCAAATATTGCACGTATCTCTCCATAGCTTACCTTGACAAATCCTGCCCTGCCCAGTTCCTTCAAATGTTACACGTGTGTCTCCATAGCACATCCCAACAAATCCTGCCCTACACAAATCCTGCTCTACTCAGTTCCTCCCAACGTAACACGTGTCTCTCTATAGCCCAGCCTGACAAATCCTGCCCTACCCAGTTCCTCCCAACGTTACATGTGTCTGTACATGTACATAGCCCAGGCCCACAAAGCATGCCCTACCCAGTATCTTCCAACGATACACGTGTCTCTCCATAGCCCAACCCAAGAAATCCTGCCCTTCCCAGCCCCCCCCCCCCCTACGTAACACGTGCCTCTCTATTCTGCTCTACCCTGGGTTTAGGACCAGACATAATGATGTTCGTGGGATTTGTTCCGACCTCGGAAACTTTGACTGTGACCAAAATCATGAATAACTGGGTCGTACCAGATTTTTCGGGCTATCCTTAGCCATGAAATCTTGCAGGGGATGAGGAATCACCTTCCTTTTTCTTAAGGAAACCACGACGTTTCTCACAATTTGTTGTATTCTGAAATTACTTCACTCGAATGGTCCCACACTTTTCCTGTTATGTTGACATCTTAAAGGGAAATAGGTCTTGGCATGAACATAGAATTTTAGTTCTGAAGAATGGATATTACCTGGTGTCATAAAGTAACAGAATCTCTTAAAATCTTGAAAACTCGCAAAATTTAGTCATTTTTTAAAAACGCTTTATCACTTTATTAAGCGTTTTTCAATAATCAAATGCATCTTTATGGATAATTACTAAGATTTTTTTTTTAATTTTATTGATTTTTTTATGGTATTTATGGTAGCAAGTATATTACTGATGAATATACCTCTTGCTGACCAAATTTAAAATTTTCAAATATTATGTCCATTCAGACCTATTATCCCTTTAATTTTTTATTTCAAAGTAAATGATCCGCAATTGCAGAAAATCCACAACCGGTCATGGCTGGGGGTGGGGGAAACGGGCTATGCCCTAATGTGTTTATGACCAGAAAACGCCGGGACAGTTATGAAAGAATTACAAAATAAAGTCATAACATACTTATAAACTTTATATTTTGAAAATAAACACAACAAAAGCGATCAATAAATAATGAAAGAAATTAAAGTTTGAGCTGTAAAATTTATACCAGAATGAATCATAATTAGCATCAACTAGAAAATACAATTGATGGCCTTTGAATATTCTAGATCGAGAAAGACGTTTTCAGAGCGATAAAGAAAACGAAATGTATGTATACTCTAAATGTCATTATAATATAGAATGTCGTGTGATATCCATTGACGATAATATCGGTACATGTATATTATCCTTGTTTATCCATGCGTTGTTCCGTATATCTTGCTAACAACTTGCCATTGATCTATGTTTGTTCTCTTCTGAACAGCAGTTTTAAAATTTATCCACGTTTATCAGCCAAATGTCAATTAATAATTAATATTTTTTAAATATACATTATGAAAAACGAATGGGGAAGAGAGTTCGCCCCCTTTACCACTTACATTGAATTCTTGACGACATCTCACTAAAGGGATCTCAATTGTAACCAGACCGAAACCTCATCTATATTTGTCAAGACTGCTTGTGGTAAGACTGCGTTCGAAGCCATGCCAGAATCAGCAACTTTAAATTTTAAATTTTTTTAACTGGGATTGACCACTTAGCAAATATTGTTCACTTGATGTATTAATCACTATATTTTTTGAATTCCAACCCCAAAGAACTGAATATGAAAGCATTGAGCCATAGAGTCAAACGAGAATTTATGATATTACAGCTATAAGATCGTCGAGATTTTTCATACCATACGCTTGAGGAGCTCGGGTTTCTTTTAAGTCTTTACCGTCAAGTTTAGATCCAGTGATATATTCCTTACCAATTTTCTCCTGGCACCATTTTAAGACTTTATCTAACACTGGCGTTTTCATTTTCACAAGAAGACAAATTCCTTTAAGAATAACAAGTCCATAAGGTACGTCCTCTGTTAAGAACCTGTGGGTGAAATCCGGAACAAATTTCCCCTCCGATTCTTCTTCCATTGGATGAGGATATTTACCAAACGCAGTATTAGTTTTAATGGCTTGAAGCAGACTGCTGTCATCTTCAATATTGTAACGGTACTCGTCTTTCAATGTTTCAAAAATGTGGACTGCGTTACTGAGTTCTAACTTTGGTTTCTGTTTGGTTATTTCTTTAGCCGCTAGCATTAACTCTTCACTGATGTCTGAGATCAACTTGGCTCCTTCTTCAGTCAATTCTTGGTAAAATAACGGCTTTTTCGACAAAGGTTTTCCATCCCATTTGGACCATTTTGAGTACATGATAGTAGGCCCAATAATACATTTGTCACTGAAGGCAGATTCTAAGAAATTATTATAAAGACGAAGTTCAGGGATTTCTCCAAAGATGTACTGTAAAACTTGTAGTGGATCCTTACCATTTTTGCTTTCTCCTCTAACAACAGATATAGTCACCGATTCTTCGCGACTCAAAATTTTCGCTGACTTTCCGAATTCTACGATACGTCCAGCATATGGTTGTGTATTGACGTTAATGAAGCAGCATCGCTTTGCTTTCGTCTTGAGACTATGATAACACTGTAATTCAAATCCTAGCTGGCCCGGTAAACCAACAATACTCATATTAGCTTCTATATGAGGTGCAATGGCTTCTAGGTACGTTAGTTGTAACTCAGTCGGCACGGAAAGAAGAACCATGTCCGCCTTTTTAAGAGCTCTAGCAGGATCTGCAGTTACAACTTTAACCTTGACTTTCACGTCCGTTAGGTTCATCTCGGCATCGAAAGCTGTCAGAGTAAAATCGCCCTCTTTGGCTGCTTTGGACCATTCCTCGGATTCCTCTCGGTCCAGTATCAGAACTGTTAGAGTGGTACTTTTTCTGCCTGCGACTAGCCCTGCCAATACATGGCTGATATTACCAGAGCCACATACTACTACTGATATCCCATTATCTCTTGAAGCCATCGTTAATGATACTGAAAGAGAAGAGACTAATAAATCACCATAATGCAATAATGAGTACACGGCATATTCCATCATTTTATGTTCATTCTAAGACCTATTATCTTAAGTATATTAATGTGATATGTCCTGTTATTTCCGTGAAACGGACGGAAGTTAATTAATTGAAACAAAGGGATTGGTCCTTATTGCAGATTAACTGCAATTATCCTCTGACGTGTACATAGATCAGGTAGGTAAAGTTATTGTAAATTAAAGGTACATATTTATCATCAGTTTACCTTAGTTACTATACCCTTATATTACTTCCTACACTTCAACGATACAAACTAAATCTACTGCTAAATCTTTAGTAACTTTCACCTCATCATCCCTGAAATTATCAAATTAATCAATAAAATAAAAGAATTCGCTGGAGACACGCCTCTTCTAATACAGATTCAGAAACACCTTCACCCCATTCTTATAACACTATTTAAACACTAACTCTGATTGGTCTAATAGTTGACTGGCGTTAATTTGTCTCCGGAGACCATGTAAATGGTCACATGGATTATTAATCCGAAAATTTGGTTTCAGAGAAGTAAATGGATTACATAATACATGTATCGAATTATATAATCGTAGAGGCTTTGATTATGTTGTTTATGGAAACGGACGTCATTAAAAAGGGACCATATATCTTAAGATAATTCAAATTTTTCATTGATCTTAGAATGTTATGTGGAAAGTAAAACCTGTACATATTTCATAACGGAATGGTAATCATTGATATTATAACACGAACGTTGCACGATGTGCAAATTCATTTGATAAGTAACGTAAAACGGATACCAAACTGGTCATATGGTACCAATGATTATGTCCCTTGGTTATATTTGCGTTTTCATCCCCAGTCAAATGAGGCATGTTACTAACGCCTACATATCTTCAAAGATATTCATAACACACTACGTATTTCTGTTACTAAACTCATGTAGACACGATTATCATGATTAGATTTGTTTGACATGACGTCTGGGTAACCGGGTATATAAGGAATATTTCTAGTGGTTGTGTCTATTTTTGGCCAAGGATCGTGTTACATCTACCTTGTTTCTTAGACAAGTACCAGTAATCTACCTGTATTAGTGATAGGAAATAAACACATTTTAAAAAAAATGCTTTCAAAATGAAGGCCTACATTTTGTTGAGAAATAACATTAACAACTTTTTTTTAGACTATCCCAAAAAATTGTCCATAAAATTCGATATAAAATGCAAAAAAAAATTATTTGTTTTCAAATTTGGCTTGAACAGGCTTCAAACTTCATTTTAACGATGTAGCTATTGAGATTAGTCTATTAAGATTATGATATTAGCTGATATTTAATAAAATCATATAATATTAGAATATAATTTTTTTAGTATGCATCTCTTGTTCTGGAATATTAAACACATTTCCAAAACAAATTTTAAACCGTCTACAGATATTTATATCATGTATGAATGCTGATATTCCTAATCATATTATACAATTATTATAATTAAGAGAATACTTACAATTGATATTGTTGTATATCCAAGAAAGAAAGGGAAGAATTTTTCCTGGTGCCAAATTTTAACCTGTTTCACCACTCGTGCCAAACTTCACTCTCAATATCATACAGCACGCGTACCACGTGACCTGCAGTTCCTAATGCAAACTTAAAAATAGTTTCAAGGTATACCTTTTACTTGTCAGGACTCATCCAGTCTTTAAATAGTCTAGATTTACCAGTCTCTCGTTTATTGCACGTTAATTTTGTATCCGGCCAAACTTTGCAGACTTTCGTTCGTTTCCGCGAGTTGAATATAACATGCAGCATTTTAGACCGAAGTTGAGGCGAGTGGTTAATTATTCAATCATACGAACTACTGTTTTTTCAGCACTCTGTAATTTTCAGCTTTAAGCAAACTTTAAAGTTGTGGAATGCCAGCCAGTAGTTGGAGAGTATTGGACGCTAACGTTATGATAATTTTTTTTTTCCCAGATTTTCACGAAAAATAACCACACATTTTAAAACGTTTGGAATATTTATTTCAGATGCAACTTTGTATTTAACTTGTACCGTATTTTTCTTTTACTGAAAATAGAAAAAGGGTTTACTGGCAATGATCAGTCAGCCATTGGGGAGTATTCTGGAAACCTTAAGAAAAGATTTTAAGGAATAGCGCTATCAGATTAGATGCCTTAAGTATAAATCCAAATTGATTTTAGTGATTGACCAATCCGATAATTGGAACAATAAAATCACTGTAAGTTAAGTTTTCGAGAATATGTTCCCAGATGAACTAATTGCGTAAGGGGGGGGGGGGAGTTCTCGCCTTGCGGCTGCAAGGTCTAAAAGCAACTGACAGTACGTGTATATGATAATATTGAATTTTGTAATAAAATGATGGACCAGATAAAATTTTCGAGGAAGCATTTGCCACCAGTCAACTTATCGATATAATATAAGCGCAAGGGAAATACATGAATGAGTAAAGTAAGATTCAATCATTTCTAAAATGTCACAACAAAATGGTCTTGCAGATCCTCTCCTAAGCGACCGTTTTTGAATATTCCCTTGAGTGGTTTCTCTGAATACAGGTTTTACCGTACCAGCGAATCAACAATTCGACCCGAGTAGCTAAAACTGATGATGAAAATTACCGTAACAAATCGTTCTTGCTCGTACTTAAAACGTGTCATAATTCGCTCTCTCGACATGGTCCAAAAAGGGTCGAATCAAGACGTCAATCGATTCATTGAAAACAGTTACGCTTCTGAGGCAATCTTGTCGAGATAAAACCGATTGGAAAATATAATTCTTAGTGAAATGGAACAATTACTATAAGATGGAAGTCCTGCAAACCAGGGATAACACTGCCCGGATATTAGGTAACAATTCCTTACAAATACAACACTGTCCACTTATAACTATCTAAACTGTGACTTACACAATATGGTGCTGAGCTAGCTGTATCTAGACAAAATTTTCCACTCAAACTTTTGGAGGCGTGATAGCCCATTCTAGCTCCGGGAATAACACTTCCACTAGGACATTGATGAGTGGTATATTGACATGTGTTGATGGAGTTGGTGAAAAGAGTCGTTGCTCTCATATGACTGCAAGCTATCTCAAGAATTGCTGTAAAGTAGATCACCAAAAATAATTCACTTGCCATTTGTCAATTTGACAGCTAATTCACATATTTGTCAGTGAGTTTCTAAAAAAACAATTCTGCACCCTTTTTTTTAATTAAAAGCGTGGTTTTACCATTCTGCCCCACAAAATGTACGTGAATACTTAAGAATACATGAGGTAAAGAGCATTTTTCTTAAAATAAATTAATTCTTAACCTCCAATGAAATATCCCCTACAATTGGCATCAAAACTGATCCAAGAAGGATTCTTTTCAAGCCGATTCAATATTGGACATGAAACCTACTTACAGCATCCAGGCTGGCTTCGGCCACCATTGGGATAAAAATCGGCATGACCAATTGGGGTACCAAAGGCTGAAAACAGAATAAAAACTACGTAAGATTTCCCCGAATCACTTTTGTTAAATCAAATATTCTTTCAATATATTCTGCCCATATATGGTACAACATTGTTTATATGGACGGGTGAGGGCGTAGCACACAGTAAAACAATAATACATAGGGAGGGATCTTTAGAGAAAGAACTATTCATCTAGAAGAACAACACACTGACAGCACAGATCCATATGTTTGGTTGTATTTAATATGATTCTAACTATAGGTGTTTTTGCAAGTCTAATTATTAACTCTGCCTGAATTCTAGACCGAAATCCCCTACGTTACTTGTTACTCTTACCTTCAAATGGGGACCTTACGCCTATGCGTATGGCTGCAAATACGCATAGCGATCAGGTGTTTGAACGCAACTCTTATGCCACTTGTTGTGAGTTGCGTGCAGCACACATAGTCATTTTCGTTTTTTTCGCGACCATAGGCTATTGGTAATCGTTAGGGTGTGAGGGTATCCTGAGTCAAAAGAGATTAACCTACATAATGTGAAGACTGTATTGGTATGCATAACATCTACAAAAGCACCATCTTCTTTGGCCAGGCGATGCGTTTTGTCAGCAATTGCGAAGTTATAACCAGCAGGATCCAGACCAGTTACTCTTCCAACTTTACTTCCAGTGAGGTATTTGATTCTTTTGCCAGTAAACCCTGCAGCATGAGCTCCCAGACTGTGACCTATCACATGAAAATCGTCGTAATTCACCCCTTTAGTCTCTTTCAGCCTTTTGATCAAATCTCCTGTTTTTCCACCGACTGTTTGCGTGTTGTCTGAAGACTGGGCATAAGTTGAAAATGCTCCATCTTTCCAGTTAACTACGATAACATTCCTTGAACCAGGCTGAAAAATGGAAATGTAGCTTCAGAGAATATTCTATATCTGGTAATTTGCCAGCTTGGGTACAAAAAGCAAATACATAGAATTGGATCATAAAGTCTAATTATAAGATAAAAACTATGCATGCATTCTACAGAACGTAAAATTATAGTTTTCAAGAATGGTCAATATGAGTATATATTCATCAGTGAACTTACCTGGTGTCATAAAGTAACAGAATACCTTAAAATGTAGAAAACTCATAAAACTAAGTCATTTTTGAAAAACGCTTAAGCAATTTATAAACCTTTTTTAATAATCAAATGCTTTTATGGATAATTACTTAGATTTTTGTGATATTTGATTTTTGTGTGTTAATAATGGCAGCAGGAAGATTCACCGATGAATAGAGCTCTTATTTGCCAAGTTTAAAATTTTCTGTTCATTCTAAGACCTATTATCCCTTTAATGATACATGCTTAAAGATTATTTAATAGTTTATTCATCTAAACGTGAAAAGGATTGGGGAACAGGCTTTCGCATATATCATAAATATCTTAAAGATCTAGTTCCATAAATTTCTTTGATGTTCGTGTTTTTTTAAAACCGTATACGATTAAGAATCATTGTATTCAATGGTATTATAAACATAATTACCAATGATAAAAGTGCATTCTTCATGGGCGCAATCCACGATTGGGTACCCGTATTCAAGTAACCATGAATAATGAAGATAGTTTTAGCACCACTGATAAACCGACTTCCTAAATTGGCTGTGGAAATAGTTTCTGCCGAATCTTTGTTATTCTTTGTGTACAGCCAAAAATCAACATCGAAATTCTGAGGTTGAATTAAACCAAACCATCCTGAAAAACATAATAAAACTGGCGAAAATATAGCTAAAACGTTTAAAGGTGTCACAGAACACAAAAATGTAAAATATTGCCATATATAGTATTGAAGACCTTGGAAAAAATAATACTAGAACAAGCAATGTACTGATATTGGCCACGTTTATTTTAAAAAAGGCTTTTAAGCCTAAAAAATATTGCTTACCAAAATTGAAAGGATCAAGAAATCTTTTATTTGGTAAAGCTGAAAAAAACATGCATAAATTTACTCTTATCTTATCGCCGAACTCTGATTTTCAAATAAGTACAAGTAGGTGGGGTCTTTCTGAAATACAGTTGAAATTCCCGAGACTTGTAGATCTCCTCTGAGATTCATTGATAATGAACTGCCTTTTTGAAGTGCCTCTAGTTCTACCACTTATCCATGTGTATAGAAACGCGTTCATCCCAACGTTATAATCGTCCTATTAAACTCATATTTTCCATTTATTGTACCAGTTTTTTTTTTGTCACTGCCTCACCGTATAGTATGATTTGTTGGCGTTGTCTTAAACATACCGACAAGGTGTACAGGCTCAAATTGATTGATTTAAATTTTGTTAAGAAACTAACCTTGAACTGCTACAATGACGCAAAAGAACAGGGTGGCTACCGAGGCTTTCATTGTGGGAATGTTGATCTACTAACAATCCTAGTCCCATTCTGTTGTATATACGACATATGCTCTCTGTTGTTTTCTTTATCTTGATAACGATTTGAATGATTTGATTGAAAGAGATATATTTGTCTCTAAACAATACTATCCTCTCTTAGCTTATAGAGCTCTGCGTGATTTTGAGAAAGGATATCTGGCAACTGGTTCGTCTATAATATCAGTAATAAATAAGGAAGAAATTAACGATCACCCAAACCCTTGAGAAAATATCGCATATTTCTACCCAGGGTAACAGAAAGAGTTTGTGTTTAAGATTGTAGGATCGCCAGGGTTCGGATAAGTGGTAGAGCATTGCCAGAAGCGGATGACCCGGCCAGGCCCGATAAGTGTAGTATTTTTGTGTAGGGTGCCACCAAGGGTGCATTTTTTTTTTTTTTTTAGATAGTTTATTTCGACAAAGCCACAAACGTAGCTAAAGCCTCTAATTTTACAAAAATAATTTACAGAATCATATAATAATATACAATAATAATAAGTTCATACATGCAATTCATACAAAAGTGTAAATACACAATAGTTAAGAAATTAAATTAGATCTAAATTTCATAGCTTCCACTAAATATTTCCCGAAAATTCGCAGGTCATTAATTTTGTCAAATTTCAATATTCTGTCTAATTTGGACAAGCAAGGAAATGACCAGGCGAAACGAGGGACGAAACGCTGGACAACAAAGCAATAAATGCTGACAAATTTTACATATTCTTTTATCACGGTCTATTTTGAAATATCTGCCTATTTCGATATTAAGCTTCAATGTACCAGATCTTAGTTTGAAAATAATATTCTTTAAATAAGCTTTATTTAACAGTTTTGATTCTAGATAGAACTCAGCTCTAAAATTAACTTTAACACGCTGGTAAAATCTTAACTTACTGGATGCAGCGATTGCAGGTGACCATTCTTGAATATACTGGTCTTTTATCCGATTATGAATAGAATGAATAAGCTTAATATTAACAGGATAATTTTCCGGAAAGACTATACTAAAACCCAACTCATCAAGCAATTTGTGGAGATTACTAGCCCAATATTCTTTACCGTGAAAGCTATCAGCGCGCATAGTTTTATAGGTAGTATACAATAGTGGATTGTTCGAAGACAAGATTTTTAGCCAATAATTAATAATCTTAACTCTCCTAGTAACATACAATGGGAAAATACCTGTATCACCAAATAATGTATTTTTACCAGCAAACAAAATGTAACGTAGGAAATCATTTTGAATCTTTCGATGGGTTTGGCCTGGGTAAAACCCCATACCTCACAACCGTAGTTTAAGATCGATTCAACTAATGATTGGAATAAAGAATGTTGTGTTATGACATCGAGATCGAATGAATTAAGAGTGTTAAAAAGAGCACCTAGAGCTCTGAGCCCTTGAACTGCTATGCGTTTTACGGTAGAAGTAAATTTGCCATTTTTGATTTAATAGTAATCCCAAATATACGAATTCTTTAACAATTTCAATATCATTATTGTTTATATGGAATTTGAAGATTTTATTTAAAGGACCTCGATGAAAAATTACTATTTTAGTTTTGTCGTATATTTAATTTCCACAGAAAACAAAAATTGAGAAATTGATCTAATAAGGATTGTAATGAGCGAGAACTTTTGCTGAACAATGCAGTATCATCTGCAAACAAAAGCAAAAATATCACTACATCGCCAATTCTAACAAGATTAGGGTCATCTTTACATAAGGTTGACTTAAGGTCATTGATAAATAATAGGAATAGTTACCCTGTTTCACTCCAGTGTAACTATAACACTGTTTTGATATTGAACCTTTAAACTTTACAACATTACTAACATTTTTGTACATGGATTCACAGTTATAGTTCGTAATAATTTTGAGCTTACACCATAGTTACTTAATTTAAAAATCAGAAGATCTCTATGTATCGTATCAAAACACTTTTTAAGATCAACAAAAGCACAAACAATTTCGAACCAATGGGAAACAATACCATTTAACACAAATAAGGCATCTACAGTGCTACTTTTTTCCCGAAAACCAAATTGGGTATCATCAAATTTATTATTGTTTTCACACCATGTATATAGTCCCCGGTTTAAGATTATTGCGAAAATCTTGGCAAAAACATTTATAATTGAAATACCTCTATAATTATCGGCCAAATCAGGATCACCCTTTTTGGGCACTGGTACGAGTAAACTATCTTCCCAACCCCGGGGGTACTCGCCACTAGTGTAAACTTGGTTGAATATAGTAACAAGTAAAGGAGCGATAATGTCTATTGACTCAATGAAGAACTCAGAACAAATCTGATCTAAACCACTGCTTTTATTCCGCTTAAGAGAATTTACCGCTTTAGTAACTTCATTTAGAGATATTTCAGAATCAAGAGCATCACATATTTGGTTTGGGGCAAGTATCAATTCACTGTTACTGTTCCTGAGACTATCAGGAGGAGAATAAACCTTACTAAAATGTGAGAAGAAGTCCGAAACATCAAGCTTACTTGGTATTTCAAGGTTGTTGTTTCATGATGAATTTATTCCATTGAGTAGTGAAAAAATCTGTTAGTTCTCGAACCCAAATAGTAAAGAGTTTGTTTTCTATGGTAGTTCTCGAACCCAAATAGTTAAGAGTTTGTTTTCTATGGTAGTTCTCGAACCCAAATAGTTAAGAGTTTGTTTTCTCTTGGTAGTTCTCGAACCCAAATAGTTAAGAGTTTGTTTTCTCTGGTAGTTCTCGAACCCAAATAGTTAAGAGTTTGTTTTCTCTGGTAGTTCTCGAACCCAAATAGTTAAGAGTTTGTTTTCTCTGGTAGTTCTCGAACCCAAATAGTTAAGAGTTTGTTTTCTCTGGTAGTTCTCGAACCCAAATAGTTAAGAGTTTGTTTTCTCTGGTAGTTCTCGAACCCAAATAGTTAAGAGTTTTTTCCTTTGGTAGTTCTCGAACCCAAATAGTTAAGAGTTTGTTTTCTCTGGTAGTTCTGGAACCCAAATAGTTAAGAGTTGTGTTCTCCTGGTAGTTCTCGAACCCAAATAGTTAAGAGTTTGTTTTCTCTTGGTAGTTCTCGAACCCAAATAGTTAAGAGTTTGTTTTCTCTGGTAGTTCTCGAACCCAAATAGTTAAGAGTTTGTTTTCTCTGGTAGTTCTCGAACCCAAATAGTTAAGAGTTTGTTTTCTCGGGTAGTTCTTAACCTAAATAGTTAAGAGTTTGTTTTCTCTGGTAGTTCTCGAACCCAAATAGTTAAGAGTTTTTTCCTTTGGTAGTTCTCGAACCCAAATAGTTAAGAGTTTGTTTTCTCTGGTAGTTTCGAACCCAAATAGTTAAGAGTTTGTTTTCTCTGGTAGTTCTCGAACCCAAATAGTTAAGAGTTTTTTCCTTTGGTAGTTCTCGAACCCAAATAGTTAAGAGTTTGTTTTCTCTGGTAGTTCTCGAAACCAAATAGTTAAGAGTTTTTTCCTTGGTAGTTCTCGAACCCAAATAGTTAAGAGTTTGTTTTCTCTGGTAGTTTCGAACCCAAATAGTTAAGAGTTTGTTTTCTCTGGTAGTTTCGAACCAAATAGTTAAGAGTTTTTTTCTCTGGTAGTTCTCGAACCAAATAGTTAAGAGTTTTTTCTTTGGTAGTTCTCGAACCCAAATAGTTAAGAGTTGTTTTCCTGGTAGTTCTCGAACCCAAATAGTTAAGAGTTTTTTCCTTTGGTAGTTTTCGAACCCAAATAGTTAAGAGTTTGTTTCTCTGGTAGTTCTCGAAACCAAATAGTTAAGAGTTTTTTCCTTTGGTAGTTCTCGAACCCAAATAGTTAAGAGTTTGTTTTCTATGGTAGTTCTCGAACACCAAATAGTTAAGAGTTTGTATTTCTATGGTAGTTCTCGAACAAATACGTTAAGAGTTTGTTTTCTATGGTATTCGAAACCAAAAGTTAAATTTGTAAATCATGATGCTTAGGTGTTTTGACATGTGCTTATCACATTCGTATTTACATGTCCAATATGGTTACTGCATATCTGCCTAAAAGGGAAAATTCACTCTAAGACAATTTTGTAAACATATCTTTGCATTACGTAAGGTTTACATGTGTTGAAAATGTTGAAATAAATTATGATTTTTCTTGAAAACATATCTCGCTACAATTATCCGATTTTAACAAATTTCTTCAGCTATAGGTATACGATTGTCCTCTATAACTTTCGTTGGCTTTTTTATATTAAATGAATAGTTTTCAATTTGTAAGCACACCAAGAGTTTTGTTTCTATCAATATCTGTCAAAAGCTAAAAAAATTTTAATATAAGCCAACGTAACTTTGTAGAATACATATAGACTTGTGTTGATGCAACTTTACTTCTATATTAAATAGTCAGTAGATATGCTATTTTAAGGAATCAATTGAGTAATTTTTGTTCATCTTTCATACCTATTCTGCAATTGAAATGATAAAGCAATAAATTTTATATTTTGATAGTCTGATAAGCCTCTTCTTGATATTTAAATATTTAGATAGGTGAAAACGATCAGGTTGAAATACGTCTATTTATTTGTGACAATAGGTTTTAGGTTGTGATACCCTTAAATTGTCTTAGATGAATCACTTGATATAAGGTTTATGAAATATGTTATTTCTAATGACAACCATGCATATGAAGTTTATTATAGACATTTCATCTTGTAAGGTCATCTAAAGTTTTAATTCTTACTGAAATCAACGAAAATGCAATAATAGCTCTTTATAAAGTATTGATAATACTAGTAGACTTACACAATAATGGATGTGACTAGCGTATCCAGTACAAAATTTTTCTACAAACTATTAGAGTAGTGATATCGCCCATTTCTTACGCTAGCGATACCTTCATCAGAATTGGCTTTTGAAATTTTACAGATGGATGCAAAAGTTTAGTGTATGGACATTTTCTCTTTGCAACTGCAGATCTCCAAATATATCCATGTCAAATGATCAATCAAAATCTTGATGAGTATTGATCAAACTGTGTTACCACATATATGTGTTAGCTAGCTGTACTCCAAAAATTAAATACTGACGGAAATTCTTTTCCCAAAACATTCCAAAAAAGGGCATTAAAATTTTAGCATGGTGGTTGATAATTGGGAAAAAATCGGCTCCAATTGGGGCACCAAAAAGGCTGAAAACAGAAAATTAAAATTTAATAGTCTTTACCAAAAAAAATTTTTAATTTATAAAATTGAAATTAAAAAATAAAAATATTCTTTTCAAGGTTAAATAAGAAACCCCTTCTTAACTCCCGGCTTTTTTTTGCTTTTTGCTTTACCTTGGGGAAAACTCCCGAAAGCAATTTCAAATTATTGTACTAATATATAAAATTAAATAGTAAAATTTTTACTTAAAAAAGACCCCTTTTTCCCCCCAAGTTTTCTTTTTTTTTTTTTTTTTGGGGGTAAATTTTTAATAACAAATTTAAATTTGTACCAGTATCTAAAAAAAGTATTTTTCATTTTAAACCCCAACGGGCTTTAAAATACTTGTGACCTAGGCCGGTGCATCTATAAAGGGGAGTATCTCTCATAACACTAATATTGTACCTAGGAGTGACATAGAGAGATCATAAACTAATAGTAGAAATAAAAAGACAAACTATGACAATGTAGAAAAATAAATGTAATTTGTAATTCCTTATTGTTAAGATCGTTACATGAAAATAATGGAATATACTAGTACGTAAACCTACAAAATGTCAAAACTGCATTGGTATGTATAACATCTACAAAAGCACCATCTTCTTCGGCTAGGCGATCCTCTTTGTCAGCAATGGCGAAATTATACCCAGCAGGATCCAAACCAGTTACTCTTCCAAGTGTACTTCCGGTACTCATTCGGATTCTTTTGCCAGTAAACCCTGCAGCATGGGCTCCCAGACTGTGACCTATCACATGAAAATCGTCGTAATTCACCCCTTTAGTCTCTTTCAGTCTTTGGATCAAGTTTCCTGTTTTTCCACCGACTGTTTTCGTGTTCGCTGCTGACTGGGCATAAGTTGAAAATGCACCTCTGTGCCAATTTACTACAATAACATTGGTCGAACCAGGCTGAAATAAAAGATAATGTTAATACGGACATTAGCCGTGTATTGGTTGGTTGGTTGGTGAGTTGGTAACGTCTGATTCCAGAGGATGATGGCGTCGCAGACAAGGTAGTCGCTGATGTTGGTAGTTGAGTCACTTCAATTGAATGATTTTACACTGAAGGTTTGTTGTCTAGAATTACCACTATGGGTACTAAGCGGATATATTTGTATGCTTATGTCTCTTTCTAGAGTTTGAAATCTAATTAGACATAAGGCCTATATATAGCCTTCAGGTACCTGATATCTGACAGTATGCACTATAAGACATGTTGTATTGACAAAAACGATATATATCCAAAAAAGGTGTAGTTAGATAAATGACTTTTTATAAGTTAAAAAACCCTATTTGATTAAGGAAGTAAAAACATAATTACAAGGGTTAAGAGTTTATTCTTCATACGCCCGATCCAGTTCTTCCTCCCCGTATTCAAGTAACCATGTATAATGAAGACAGTTTTAGCACCAATGATAAACCGTCTTCCTAAATTGGCTGTGGAAATCGTTTCTGCCGAATCATTGTTATTCTTAGTGTACAGCCAAAACTCCACATCAAAATTCTGAGGGACCGGTTTCCGCACTAAAAAAAAAATTACCATCAGAGATATCTTAAAAATTGTAACTAAAGGAAACATAAACATATTACTATATAAAGAAAATTCTAAAATGCTTTAAAAGTTAAAGCTAAATTTAATGGACTTTTAAAGGTGTGAGTTATGTCCGTTTAACATCGAAGTCGCATGTAACTATACAATTTGGAAAACGTACACACATTATCATTGTCGTTCAACATATCTACTATTAGAAAAGTTCTTACGCTTGGTGAAAGGGTCAAGGTCGTCGATATGGCTTGCAAAGGTCAGTATACCCGTAATATTGCTACATTTAATCATTTATGGGTGTTGGTCGTACTCAGATCCAACAAATTTTAAAACGTAAAGCAGATATTAAGGACGATTTCGAAAATAATAGGTCTCCAGCTACGAAGCGTCAAAAGCGTATCACTGGTAACGAAGAAATTAACAAGTTGGTCTTCGAATTTATTAAAACTGTTGCCAGGGAAATGTTCCAATCAACGACCCACTGATACAGACCAAAGCTTTAAAGTCGCGATTGATTTAGGCGTAGAAACCTTTAAAGCATCAAATGGATGGTTAGAATCTTTTATAACGAGGCATAATATTGTGTGGGGTACTATGAGTGGTGAACGGACAGATGTGGACGATACGGTTGTTAATGTCTGGAAAGATAATTTGCCGACTTTGTGTGAGGGTTATGCCGCTTGTGATATTTTCAATATGGACGAGATTGCATTATTTTATACGACGCGACACGACGAAGAAGACATTTTTTGTTAAGGGTGATGATTGTGCGGGGAGGAAAACGTTCAAAGGAGCGTTTATCATTAGGTTTGTGTGCCAACATGACCGGTGAAAAGGTGAAACCGCTGTTCAACAAGATGATTTTGAATTGTTAGAGGCAGTAATGAACTGACAAGATCTGTTAAATAAAGGAAAGTTGTAAATAAGACAAAGCAGCAATGTGTAACCGATTATTTCCATATGGAAATTGGACAGTAATTGTTATGTTGTTATGTTGTGTGTTGTTATGTTGTTATTGAATAAAGATATTGGATATTGACATGTAAACATGCGTGAATTCCCCCCCCCCCATCATAACTTCCTCCACCTGTATTCAACAGCCACTTGTATTAAGCACCACATCCAGCCACTTGACTGGTTGCTAAATACAGGTTTGGCTGTAATTGATACAGTTTGGATTATTTCTCAACTGAGTGCCACCAGTGCACATAAGTGAAATGCAGGACCCACAAACGTCTGACTGGAAATTTGAATTAGGCTAATTGATACTATTAGTGTCCTCTATACCCAAGTAAATTTTAAAAAACCTCTTCACAATAACTATGAGCTTCAATTATGAATATATTAGCGTCTCAAACAATTGGTTATTTAAGCAATAAACGGTCACCCTATGGCGGTTATGGTCGTATATCAGGACAAAGGTTGGATGGAAAATTGAATGAATGATTTATTTTCCATCCAACCTTTGTCCCGATATACGACCATAACCGCCATAGGGTGACCGTTTATTGCTTATATTTACGTTTTCAAAACCTGACACCACGACAAATTCTTCTCTTTGCGTGAAAAAGAAACTATAAAGACCAATCTAGGAGAAGGCCCGCTCCATATGTTGATAGGTGACCACAGTTTACACTCAATTCAGTTAATTTTCAGTAAAAGTATAGTATTTTGAAACTTAATATTAAACAATCAATAAACCTGCACTTTTAGGCTCTTAAACTGAAGCGAGTAACTAGGTCAAATGGGTCTACGCTGTAGACTCTACGGCTATGGCCAGTACACTCAGGCCTAATTCGATGAGTTCTATAGCATTTTGCCAATTATTTTTGTATGAGACTGTGAGTATAAGATTGGCTTGGGGTTAGGCTATTGGAAACTTTATTACATATTAGAATTCAACATTAAAATTGGAATTTTACGTTCAAGCGTGAAGATGATCGACGTTAATAGCGCGACGGCCATGTTTATTTACATTGGTTACCGTGTATTACTACGCTCAATGTTTTGGTGATGAGGCAATGGCAGTTATTGTCTCATAAACCCCACACGTATTAACATTAGTCCAATGGAGAAAAACAATAGCTAATGTAAATATATATGTATATCATGCAAACAATGAACGAAATGCTTACAATCAGTAAAACTTTATTTGGTGTCACTGAAAAGTTAAGAAATCTAATCGTAACGGTTCACGGAACAGTAAGCTTTAATTCAAATAAAAGAAGGCGGGTCTTTTTAAATATTATACAGTTGACAAAAATCCGGGTGTAGGGTTTCAGATCTCCCTTATGATTAAAATACTTGCACGGCGGACGCCTCTCGTTCACCACTGTATTATACAACTAAAGCGGTCCTCATCGGATGATTTTGAACGTCCATACTTTACATCTGATTTGGCATTTATTGTCATTCCGATTTCCCTCACTGCACACTGTATGGTACTGTGGGTTACCGTTGCCTTAAACATAAACAACATGGCGTATTGATGTAAAACTAACTTACCACGAACTGCTACTATGACACAAACAAACAGAGTGGCTACCCAGGCTTTCATTACGTAATTGGTAATTCTAAGAATAGTTGGTTGGATGGTAGATTATAAACTAAAGTCCACTTCCAGGTAAAGCTGATATCGTAGAATAGGTAGTTGTTGGTAGAATCGTTGATTCTGTTGATTTGTGTCATAACTGTGGATAAATCTATGTTTATATAACATTACATTACGTCACGCCAAGGCTCAACTTACCATGCTCAACTTTGCATACAAATTCAACTAGCATACACATTCGGGTCTAACCGTCCCATAATACACACTCGCAGCTAATCGCCCCAATATCAAATAGTGAAATATATTAAATTAAATATTGTTCAAATAATTTTAAGACATATTGTATTTTTATGGCTGGCAGACCTTACCTTACCATGGATCAATAGCATTTCATTTATCAAATGGAGGCTAGTGTAAGATAGTGCGGTATGAATTTCAAAATGGTTCTTTGATGGATAAGCCTCGAAAATTGCCCGTAAAGTTTTGAGATATAGCTCATGTATATGTCGATTGGTGTATGTCTTTTATGGGTCACCGTACAAAAAGTAAGCGAGACAGCAACTTGTTAGTTTCATGTTTTAAATGTAGTTTAGTGTGAGGTAATGTGGTATTAATTTCAAAGGGTAAACGTGGTAGAAACATAAGTATTTGCGAAATTAAAAGAATACTGTCATGTTTAAATTATTTTAACAATATTTAAGTTAAAATATCTCACATTTGATATTTGGAGAATTTGCTGCGAATGTGTATGCTGGGAGGATTCGACCCGAATGTGTATGCTAGTTGAATTTGTACGCCAAGTTCAGCCCGGTCACTGTCACGTGCCTTCTCGTTTTTCTTTGTTGGTCTTTTTTATATTCTGAAATAAATTATCTAACAAAATGGAAAAAATGAAATTCTAGTATGAATAATTAATATATTGATATTGATCGACACCTAGCAGGGATGTTAACGTTCATTCTTTCTTGGGTACGGAAATTGTTCAGCTAGGCTAATTAAATTTCCACCGTCAACTCAACTAGACATATCGCTACTTAACAGAGGGCGCTCCAGTAGGTTATGTGATTCAAGACGTACAAAATGGCCGTCAACTTGGCAGATATCGCCGAATTGTTAAATAACAAAGTATCTAACTTGATAAATAACATAGGCTGTGTGGTTGATATATCGTATGACGTATGACATGTCATGATCTATCAGCTTGAACGGATAGATCGGGAGTCATTAGTTGTCCCGGAGTTCCTGACAATTTGTACGTTGCTATGTTGAATCACGTGACCTACTGGAGCGCCCTCTGTTAAGTAGCGATATGTCTAGTTGAGTTGTACGTTGTACAGTAAGATCGAATGCTGTATACAGAATGAAATGTAATGTACATGTCTGTCTAGTAAACGATGATTTATACAAGTACGCATACAATTTGATAAGTTGACATGTATTCAGCTCTAAAGAATTGTCTTTAGCAAAAAAATGTTCTAGACTATTTGAATCGGACTCCGGCATTTTTGGACATTCGGCCGCCCCCAGTATTCAGTATTGAAACATCTGCTATGACGTCACGTGTAAACATACAATAGGCTCAATCATTTTGTCATACTTTCTACGCAAGGCTGTGAGGAAATATTTACGTGTAAGAGACTATATCAACTTTCGGATACCACAATTTTCAAACTGAAAACTATTTTCACCTATTCCTTTAGTTGATAATTAAAACTTTTATTTTCACCTTGGTTTATAAAATTACTACATATATTAATATACCATTGATTTATTTATCTATTCGTGTATTTAAAGGATATAGATCTTAAAATGAACACAAAATTTAAAATTTTAAACTTGGCCAATGAGTGCTCTATTCATCAGTAAATATACCTGCTGCCATAAATAACATAAAAAAATTAATAAAAATCCAAAAAACTAAGTAATTATCCATTAAGATGCATTTGACTATTGAAAACGCTTGATAAATTGATAAAAGGTTTTTCAAATATGACTTAGTTATGTGAGTTATCAAGATTTTAAGGGATTCTGTTACTTTATGACACCAGGTAAGTTCACTGATGAATATATACTCATATTGACTATTCCTGAGAACTAAAATTAATGCTAAGAACAGTATCACTTTAATTTGTAGTTTCCACGCTGTTTACCTCGGAGCAGATGTCTGATTAGTATAAGCATCAGTTAGTTTCCATATTTATGTAAATATTATACTATAATGTAGGAAAACATTATTTAAATCATATCCCAGGGCGATTATCAAAACTGTGAATGAACCTGGGGCGAACGTGAATCAGGGCGAATGATGTCAGAGCGAACGTGGACCAAGGCGAATAATGTCAGTGCGAACTTGAATCAGGGCGTATAATGTCAGAGCGAACGTGAATCAGGGGGAATAATGTAAGAGCGAACGTGAATCAGGGCGAATAATGTCAGAGCGAACGTGAATCAGGGCGAATAATGTCAGAGCGAACGTGAATCAGGGGAATAATGTAAGAGCGAACGTGAAACAGGGCGAATAATGTAAGAGCGAACGTGAATCAGGGCGTATAATGTCAGAGCGAACGTGAAACAGGGCGAATAAAGTCAGAGCGAACGTGAATCAGGGCGAATAATGTAGAGCGAACGTGAATCAGGGCGAATAATGTCAGGCGAACGTGAACAGGGCGAATAATGTCAGAGCGAACGTGAATCAGGGGAATAATGTAGAGCGAACGTGAACAGGGCGAATAATGTAAGAGCGAACGTGAATCAGGGCGTATAATGTCAGAGCGAACGTGAATCAGGGCGAATAATGTCAGAGCGAACGTGAATCAGGGCGAATAATGTCAGAGCGAACGTGAATCAGGGCGAATAATGTCAGAGCGAACATGAATCAGGGCGAATAATGTCAGAGCGAACGTGAAACAGGGCGAATAATGTCAGAGCGAACGTGAATCAGGGCGTAATAATGTCAGAGCGAACGTAATCAGGGCGTATAATGTCAGAGCAACATGAATCAGGGCGAATAATGTAAGAGCGAACGTGAACAGGGGGAATAATGTAAGAGCGAACGTGAATCAGGCGTATAATGTCAGAGCGACTGGATCAGGGCGAATAATGTCAGATGCGAACGTGAATCAGGGGAATAATGTCAGAGCGAACGTGAATCATGGCGTATAATGTCAGAGCAACTGAACAGGCGAATAATGTCAGTGCGAACGTGAATCAGGGGTATAATGTCAGAGCAACTGAATCAGGGCGAATAATGTCAGAGCGAACGTGAATCAGGGGGAATAATGTCAGAGCGAACGTGAATCATGGCGTATAATGTCAGAGCGAACATGAATCAGGGCGAATAATGTCAGAGCGAACGTGAATCAGGGGGAATAATGTCAGAGCGAACGTGAATCATGGCGTATAATGTAAGAGCGAACGTGAAACAGGGCGAATAATGTAAGAGCAACGTGAATCAGGGCGAATAATGTCAGAGCGAACGTGAATCAGGCGTATAATGTAGAGCGAACGTGAATCAGGGCGAATAATGTCAGAGCGAACGTGAATCAGGGCGAATAATGTCAGAGCGAACGTGAATCAGGGCGTATAATGTCAGAGCGAACGTGAATCAGGGCGAATAATGTCAGAGCGAACGTGAATCAGGGCGTATAATGTCAGAGCGAACGTGAATCAGGGCGAATAATGTCAGAGCGAACGTGAATCAGGGCGAATAATGTCAGAGCGAACGTGAATCAGGGCGAATAATGTCAGAGCGAACGTGAATCAGGGCGAATAATGTCAGAGCGAACGTGAATCAGGGCGAATAATGTCAGAGCGAACGTAAACAGGGCGAATAATGTAAGAGCGAACGTGAATCAGGGCGTATAATGTCAGAGCGAACGTGAATAATGTCAGAGCGAACGTAATCAGGGTAATAATGTCAGAGCGAACGTGAATCAGGGCGAATAATGTCAGAGCGAACGTGAATCAGGGCGAATAATGTCAGTGCGAACGTGAATCAGGGGTAATAATGTCAGAGCGAACGTGAATCAGGGCGTATAATGTCAGAGCGAACGTGAATCAGGGGGAATAATGTCAGAGCGAACGTGAATCATGGCGTATAATGTCAGAGCGAACGTAAATCATGGCGAATAATGTCAGAGCGAACGAAAATCAGGGCGAATAATGTCAGAGTGAACGTGAATCAGGGCGTATAATGTCAGAGCGAACGTGAATCAGGGCGAATAATGTCAGAGCGAACGTGAATCAGGGCGTATAATGTCAGAGCGAACGTAAATCAGGGTGAATAATGTAAGAGCGAACGTGAATCAGGGCGTATAATGTCAGAGCGAACGTGAATCAGGGGGAATAATGTCAGAGCGAACGTGAATCATGGCGTATAATGTCAGAGCGAACGTGAATCAGGGCGAATAATGTCAGAGCGAACGTAAAATCAGGGCGAATAATGTCAGAGCGAACGTGAATCAGGGCGTATAATGTCAGAGCGAACGTGAATCAGGGCGTATAATGTCAGAGCGAACGTGAATCAGGGCGTATAATGTCAGAGCGAACGTGAATCAGGGTGTATAATGTCAGAGCGAACGTGAATCAGGGCGTATAATGTCAGAGCGAACGTGAATCAGGGCGAATAATGTAAGAGCGAACGTGAAACAGGGCGAATAATGTCAGAGCGAACGTGAATCAGGGCGTATAATGTCAGAGCGAACGTGAATCAGGGCGAATAATGTCAGAGCGAACGTGAATCAGGGTGAATAATGTCAGAGCGAACGTGAATCAGGGCGAATAATGTAAGAGCGAACGTGAATCAGGGCGTATAATGTCAGAGCGATCGTGGACCAAGCCGAATAATGTCAGAGCGAACGTAAATCAGGGCGAATAATGTCAGAGTGAACGTGAATCAGGGCGTATAATGTCAGAGCGAACGTGAATCAGGGCGAATAATGTCAGAGCGAACGTGAATCAGGGCGAATAATGTCAGAGCGAACGTGAATCAGGGTGAATAATGTCAGAGCGAACGTGAATCTGGGCGAATAATGTCAGAGCGAACGTGAATCAGGGGGGGGTAATTAATTTGTCAGAGCGAACGTGAATCATGGTGAATAATGTCAGAGTGAACGTGAGTCAGGGGGAATAATGTCAGAGCGAACGTGAATCAGGGTGAATAATGTCAGAGCGAACGTGAATCAGGGCGAATAATGTCAGAGCGAACGTGAATCAGGGCGAATAATGTCAGAGTGAACGTGAAGTCAGGGCGAATAATGTCAGAGCGAACGTGAATCATGGTGAATAATGTCAGAGTGAACGTGAGTCAGGGGGAATAATGTCAGAGCGAACGTGAATCAGGGTGAACATTAATTTCAAAGGCTTAGAAATGGCTTTTTTTTATTCTTTGGGAAATTCGATAATTTTCTTGGATGATGGTCAACAAATCTTCGCCATGTTTTAAAAGGTTTATTGGACTGATCTTTATAACTTATTTATTGCGAAGGCCCCGATAGAAACCTATAAAACTTTTCTATTCCACTAAATCCAAGCCATAATGCCGAAATTTACTTGGAATACTATTTAAGCAAGAATCAAGTTATCATTCTCAATATATTGTGAATATGGATACACATGTATACTCTTTCAGTTGATAAAATGTGACGTATATATAATTATATATCGATACTGTTACCTCTGGAGTTAGAATCACTCACAGATTCCCAGTATTAGTAAGAATTGTGCATGCTTCTGGGGAGGGGGGGGGGAGTTCACAAGGTTTACCCGGACTTACTCCCCCCCCCTAAAATTACTAGTTAATATAGTGCAGTGTGGCCCTACTACAATCATGTAAAGGTCCTACCAGCCAAACCTTATGAATACATGTATCATCAAACCAGCAGTAAAAGGGCCCCCCAAAATCTACATCGTTGGCTTTGAAACACGTAAAAGGAATATGTAATTGATCAATAATTTATCCAAATTGAGTCATCTTCAGAAACAAAACACGAAACGAAAAATCCAGTTTCAACAAACCACGACCTTAACGTGCACATCTTGCAACAAACCGAGGTCCCGTGTGCTACAAGCTGTGCAATCCCTATATTGCATGACGTTGCCTTTCTTCATTAGCTCATAAGGTACAGAAGATTAAGACGTAAAACTCAATTCATTTCATTTTAATCACTACACTGACTAAAATAGCCTCGAATAGGTCGTATCTAATTACAACATCGTCAATATATTAATGTACACATTACTTTAATGGTGTACTAGTTTATGTCTTCACAGAAAAATCAAATACAATACAAAAGCAAACACTCTTTATCCATAGCGATCACTGTCTATTGAAATCATTGTATTTGCATATCTGATTGGTTATATTCAATTTAGGGTTTACTATTCGATGCTTACACTATTCATTAATGCGAGAAATATTGTTTGATATTTAAGATGATAACTTTAATTTTGATGATAAGTTTATGTTTTGGAAGAATATATTCTCAGCAAGTAAGTTATTGATATTGTATGTAGTATATTGGAATAATGTCTGTAATCGTTAATAATCAACTTATTTTTAAAGGGGAGGAGATTTGTTCCTTGTACTGAAAAAGGTATGGTAACAGCATATGGTTTAAAAAATTGTTATCTCAGACGAAAACCAAAATGGGCAATATTCCCTTGAACCTGAGAGTAACAGAAACCACAGAAAAGATTCACAAAGCACCCGATTTCTACCTCATTATGTTAGAAAAATATATATATATATTGAAATATATTTCCAGCAAATCACCCTCAGCAATCCAGTACTTAATATTGTTGAAACCGCAACTACAGATACAGTAATTGGTAACATACAAACAACAAAATCCCAATGTAGTATACAAAATATGCAGCCGACAAAAGGACCATTTGAGCTCAAGGGAAGTGGAACATGTAAGTCAGATTTTTTAAATTTGCCTGTATGATATGTATCCATGCCACAAACACCACAACGAACCCCATAACGAACCACAAACACCATAACGCACCACAAGCACCATGACGAACCACAAACATCGCTCTCAGGCTCGGCAAATAACCTGATGGAACTCGTTTGAAAAAAGATAAAAACTATCATAAATCAAATATGTCTTGCAGCGTATGATGTTATATATAAATATGGACGAGGATATACCAAATTAGATTATTCCAAAACCCCAACCTACATTCTTCGTATAAAATGTGGTCCAGCGCAAGAAAGTTTGGAAGTTGATGTCCATCCTAACTCCCCTCCTACTATACTAGACTGGCCCTCTGGTAGGTATTAGTATAATCCTTTATCTTGGATCACATGTATTCGAATTAACAAGAGGTCACTTCTTACACATCATCTTCACCATTAAATACTTGCTGAACCAGAATTCCATTTGAGCACCAGAACTCTCCGGCTAACTTTATTTTCATATATTGAATATAGCTTGTATCATGTATCTACCGAATACTTTTTCTTTTCTTTTTCGGTGATTATTAATTTTTGTGAAACGAACACTCTGTTTCACCAGCATACCCTGTTTCATCAGCACACCCTATTTCACCAGCATACCCGGTTTCACCAGCACACCCTATTTCACCAGCATACCCTGTTTTACCAGCGCCCCTTGTTTCACCAGCACACCCTATTTCACCAGCACACCCTGCTTCACCAGCACACCCTGTTTTAATAGCACACCCTGTTTCGCCAGCACACCCTGTTTCACCAGCATTCCTTGTTTGACCAGCACACCCTTTTTCACCCGCACAACAGGTTTCACCAACACACCCTGTTTCGCCAGCATACATTGTTTCACCAGCACCCCCTGTTTCACCAGCACGCCCTATTTCATCAGCACGCCTTGTTTCACCAGCACATTTTGTTTCGCCAGCACCCCCTATTTCATCAGCCCACTTCTTTTCACCAGCACACATTGTTTCACCAGTACACCCTGTTTCACCAGCGTACCCTGTTTCACCAGCATACCTTGTTTCACCAGCACAACCTATTTCACCAGCACACCCTGTTTCATCAGCGTACCCTGTTTCACCACCACACCTTGTTTGTCCTCTTTTTGTAAGCAACTGATCATGGACTCGATTGGAGAGTATTATTATTTTTACAGAACTCTTATTTAAGAAATATTAGAATTTAAAACTAGTTGTTACTCACAGTTTCACTCAATATACGATTTTCAGACAACTGACCTACTTTGAATGCTAGTTTGTGTATAAGGCCTGTTAAATATGTGACTTTTAGTTTTATAATTTAAGTCACCCTTACCAATATCAAGGCGAAAGAAACTGTTGAAGATGATGTGATCTATAAAGTTCCAGCTAGCGACACGGATTCTGATACTTTAACCTACACTATGTATAGTGATCCAGATTTGGGATATTTTAACATTGACAAAAGTAGGTCATATATAATTTCTATGAGATCTACCCATTGTGTTGTTTTTTTAAATCCATTTTAGAACTTATTTTGATACATTGCCAGTGATATTTTCGCCATTATATTGCCAAGATATCTTCCCGTTAAATTATGTACAGGAACAGATATTTGTGTGTACACTGTACAGGTTCCTACATAGCAACCTGCCATTTAGACCGGAATAAGAAATGTGTAATCAGCCCTCGAATACCTGACAAATCATTAAATACTTTTCATAGCGAGAAATTCATTGAGGGGGTGGGGCATCCATGCACCCTGGTGAACCTTTGCAGAATGTTTAGGGCATCAGCGATGATGTAGGGTCAGAGAGACAAGCGACACTTTGGCTCTCCCCAAAATACACCATTGTCCTTTCTCTTTTCAGCCAGTGGAGAAATCACCGCCGCTATAGATTTAAAGCTGGCGACAGTCGATGTCATACCTTTGAAGGTTAATGTAAGTGATGGCAAAAATACTGTTGGTCCCTTTTCTATTTTTGTCAGACTGAAAGGTATACTTACTTCTTACTGTATTTATATAACAATTTCAATATTAAAGGGATAATAGGTCTTAGAATGAACATAAAATTTGAAAATTTTAAACTTGGCCAGGAGATCTATTCATCAGTAAATATACCTGCTGCCATAAATTACATAAAAAATTAATAAATATCCAAAAAACTAAGTAATTACCCACAAAGATGCATTTGATTATTGAAAAACGCTTAATAAATTGATTAAGCGTTTTTCAAAATAGGATTAACGGTTTTCTGTTACTTTATGACACCAGGTAAGTTCGCTGATGAATATATACTCATATTGACCATTCTTGAGAACTATAATTTTATGTTCATGCTAAAACACAATACTCCAATCTGGTTTAACTACAGACTAGTGTCATAGAAATTACAAAAATCTTAAACTTATAAGCTCTATTTATCAATAAATATACCTGCTTTTTGTGAATTGTCCAGATTTTAAGGTATTCTGTTACTTTATGACACCAGGTAAGTTCACTCATGAATATATACTCATATTGACCATTCTTGAGAACTTTGATCTAATGTTCATGCTAAGACGTAGTATCCCTTTAAGTTATTCTCTGTTATTTACAAGTTTTGTATCTACTTATATCTGCTATCTGCTATCTGCTATCTACTAAAACTAAGTATTTGATGATGTACACACTTGTATCAAATACGACATTTATACATCATAGGCTGATGTATAAAAGGAAACACAGACGTCTGATTGAAAATCGAAATGTTGCAAATTGAGTGTCCCGATACAGATACACAATACACAATATAGAAAACCTCTTTACAACACCTTTACGCTTCATTGGTGAATATATTAAGGGTGATAGTAAACTTTCGATCAATCGAAAGTGATGACGAGAATCTGGGATTGTGAAAGCAACGGTTGGTTCCTGTATATATCCAAACGTTTCTATAGGAACATGTACTTGAGTTAAGTTCAAAGGGGATTATGATTCATCGACTTTAATAATTTAGATTTTATATTTTATATAATTTTATATATAAGCCTTCTTATTTACTAGATTTGAATTCTCGGCCAGTATTCACCAATTTACCTACAAACGTTAGTATTAAAGAAGATGCTGTTGCTGGGGATACAGTATTACAGCTCACATTCAAAGATGATGATCTGTTTGATTCAGCTAATTTTGAACCAGTTTGTTCCGTTTTTCCGAATTCTGAAAATTATAAATTCGATTATGAAACATCTAGTAAGTTATTAACTGATCAAAGCAAAGTGAATTTTTTCCACTATCGATTATTCTGTATCAGGTATTTCTAACCAGGGCCAAATTCTACTGAAGTATGTAACAGACTTTTATTATTCAAAACAGAAACGGTATAAAAACCCATTCGCATTTATAAGATGTTGTTTCCGGATGATTAAATACTTAGTTTGCATAGCACATTGTTGCTGCTACATATTGTAAACAGCATTTGAAAAAGTTTCTTAAACCAATTCCGAATTTTTAGCTAGAAAACTGAAATTGGCCAAAGTTCCAGATGGTGATACGTTACTGGATTTCGAGACTACCCAATTCTATAATATAACTTGCAAGATAAATGATGGTTATCTGGATAATCAAGATGACTATATCAACGTCTATGTAGAGAATGTTAATGAAGAACCAATTTTCAACCAACAACTTTATACCTGTAATCTATATGAGTCCAAGGTATGTGTTATTCGTGTGGTGTGTATACAATACAATATTAGAAAGATTCAACTTAAAACGATAAATACTCTTGTGTTGGCCTTATGATATTAATGTCACATACCAAAACGGGACATTTTTTCTTCACCATCAATGTCTCTACGATTCTTCAACAGCTGCTGGACATTCTTTCGGATAGTCCTTTTCAAAACAATGATTAGAATTTCAACCATTCTTTTATATTTTACAATGGTTTAATGGGGTTTATCTAGCCACCTGATTTGTGGGTGCTGTAACATAGTGGGCTAGTGTGTTGATTCATTGCATGACGTCATATACTTGATAATGTCGGACAAATGGTGGACGTGGTCAATGCCAAGAGGATAACCACGGACCAGTTGATAGAAAGGGTCCCAGAGAATAAAATCAGTAGAATTCGAAATGTATTTACAAAACTTGTCTGACTTGTAGGCTGGTGTATCGACCTGTGACCTTCCAATGACAATAACAGAACCCGAGGATCAGAAATTTGAGACAACCCTTCTCCCAGGGAACAATAGTGAACGATTCACCCTCACTACAGACACCAACAAACTGACGTTTCAAACTACTTATGATATTGATAATAATGCAATGCCTAACCAAGTCATGTTGACCGTTGCTGCTATTGATAGCCGTGGGAAGACAGGAACATCGAAGATTCAAGTGAACATTAGAGATGTTAATGACAATGCTCCGGATTTCGGTGCTGTTGAGCCAGCGTATTCTATTGGTGCTGATACATCTTTAGGTAAATATATTACCGGAAGGTTTTAAGGTTTTAAGGTTTGTATCGACAAAACCGTTCACATTGTGATGGACAATAAACATGACTAGTGCAAATATCCCATATTCAATTATCAATTTTAAATCGGCGATCCGTTAAATATATGCATAAAAAGTGTACGTGGATGAATAGTTGATGCCGCTCAGCTCTGGTTGGTCCTGGTCGTTCTTGAACCTTTTCGCTTCCAGCTCTAGTATATGATACTATGGAACACCTCTCTTCGACTAGGTCATTCAACTGCGCATTCACTCTTTAGAGTCCATATAGTTAACATTTATATCTTTGGCACAATGTATACATTGATACTCCATGACCAGCTCTTTCGACGTCGCTTTTTTCTCTACCAATAAAACCATTTCGTTCACCAATTTCCTCAGGTGTCCTTGGTAGCGTGGTAGCTGATGATATAGATGACGGCAGTAATGGAGAGGTCACGTATAGTCTTACTGGAGGTTCAGCCCAAGCTTTAGCTTATGTAAATGTATTAGGGAATGGAGAGGTAGGCATCGTTTCCTGCACTAATATACTTAATCTGAAATGAAATAGAGTCTTATAGCTTACCCTTTTATCGAAGACTGGGCTACGCGAAACGAACGTATTTGAATTGGCAGAGGCGTGAGTTTATTCTTTTTCGAAATGGCCAACTGTCGAAATTTATATAATGTGGAAAGCTTGTAGGATGTTTTTATAACAAATAATGCAATCTATAGTTCATTAATTTATTACCTAAGTACTAAGTAAGAATATAGGCGATGTTTAGGCCTTGCCCTAGAGGTATAAAAATCCTGGGGTGTAATTACGTTCAAAACTTCGGTTGCAGTGTTTCTTAGATGGCAGAGTTGATAAACTAAAAACTATTTCCATCAAAATTATCCATAATCTACAATAATTTTCATATTCGTGAAGTATAATTATCAGTTATATGTGTATGTAGTACAGATCTCATATTTTTCATACCTTCATATTTCAGGTTCGATATTCTAACCAGTATGATTATAGTCTCGCTGGACAAACACATTATTTAGAGGTGACAGCTAAAGATAAAGGTTCACCACAAAAAACATCCACAACAACAATAGCTGTCTTGTTTCAAACTACCACCACTACACCTGTACCACCTACAAATACACCCATGATTGTACTCAATAATGGGGTAGGTGTTATTATTGTACTTAATAATGGGGTAGGTTTTATTAGATGTTATTATTGTACTTAATAATGAGGAAGGTTTTATTATTGTACTTAATAATGGGGAAGGTTTTATTATTGTACTTAATAATGGGGAAGGTTTTATTATTGTACTTAATAATGGGGAAGGTTTTATTATTGTACTTAATAATGGGGAAGGTTTTATTATTGTACTTAATAATGGGGAAGGTTTTATTATTGTACTTAATAATGAGGAAGGTTTTATTATTGTACTTAATAATGGGGAAGGTTTTATTATTGTACTTAATAATGGGGAAGGTTTTATTATTGTACTTAATAATGGGGAAGGTGTTATTATTGTACTTAATAATGGGAAGGTTTTATTATTGTACTTAATAATGGGGAAGGTTTTATTATTGTACTTAATAATGGGGAAGGTTTTATTATTGTACTTAATAATGGGGAAGGTTTTATTATTGTACTTAATAATGGGGAAGGTTTTATTATTGTACTTAATAATGGGAAGGTTTTATTATTGTACTTAATAATGTGGAAGGTTTATTATTGTACTTAATAATGGGGAAGGTTTTATTATTGTACTTAATAATGGGGAAGGTTTTATTATTGTACTTAATAATGGGGAAGGTTTTATTATTGTACTTAATAATGGGGTAGGTTTTATTATTGTACTTAATAATGGGGTAGGTGTTATTATTGTACTTAATAATGGGGTAGGTTTTATTATTGTACTTAATAATGGGGAAGGTTTTATTATTGTACTTAATAATGGGGAAGGTTTTATTATTGTACTTAATAGTGGGGAAGGTTTTATTATTGTACTTAATAATTTGGGGAAGGCTATATTATTGTACTTAATAGTGGGGTAGGTGTTATTATTGTACTTTATAATGGGGAAGGTGTTATTATTGTACTTAATAATGAGGAAGGTGTTATTATTGTACTTAATAATGGGAAGGTTTTATTATTGTACTTAATAATGGGGAAGGTTTTATTATTGTACTTAATAATGGGGTAGGTGTTATTATTGTACTTAATAATGGGGTAGGTTTTATTATTGTACTTAATAATGGGGAAGGTTTTATTATTTACTTAATAGTGGGAAGGTTTTATTATTGTACTTATAATGGGAAGGTTATTATTGTACTTAATATGGGGTAGGTTTATTATTGTACTTAATAATGGGGTAGGTGTTATTATTGTACTTAATAATGTGGGAAGGCTATATTATTGTACTTAATAATGGGGAAGGTTTTATTATTGTACTTAATATGGGAATGTTTTATTATTGTACTTAATAATGGGAAGGTGTTATTATTGTACTTAATAATGGGGAAGGTTTTATTATTGTACTTAATAATGGGGAAGGTTTTATTATTGTACTTAATAATGGGGAAGGTTTTATTATTGTACTTAATAATGGGAAGGTTTTATTATTGTACTTAATAATGGGGAAGGTTTGTTATTATTTTTTACTTAATAATGGGGTAGGTTTATTATTGTACTTAATAATGGGGAAGGTTTTATTATTGTACTTAATAATGTGGAAGGTTTTATTATTGTACTTAATAATGTGGAAGAGTTGTTATTATTGTACTTAATAATGGGGAAGGTTTATTATTGTACTTAATAATGGGGAAGGTTTTATTATTGTACTTAATAATGGGAAGGTTTTATTATTGTACTTAATAATGGGGTAGGTTTATTATTGTACTTAATAATTGGAAGGTTTTATTATTGTACTAATAGTGGGGTAGTTTATTGTGTACTTAATAATGAGGGGAAAGTGTTATTATTGTACTTAATTATGGGGTAGGTGTTATTGTTGTACTTAATAATGGGGTAGGTGTTATTATTGTACTTAATAATGGGGAAGGTGTTATTATTGTACTTAATAATGGGGAAGGCTATATTATTGTACTTAATAGTGGGGTAGGTGTTATTATTGTACTTTATAATGGGGAAGGTGTTATTATTGTACTTAATAATGAGGAAGGTGTTATTATTGTACTTAATAGTGGGGTAGGTTTTATTATTGTACTTAATAATGAGGAAGGTGTTATTATTGTACTTAATAGTGGGAAGGTTTTATTATTGTACTTAATAATGGGGAAGGTTTTATTATTGTACTTAATAATGGGGAAGGTGTTATTATTGTACTTAATAATTGAGTAGGATTGACCTTGTACTTTGAAATTTGAAACTCTTTCATCTCATTTCTTCTAGGGTTCTTCTTCTAACAGTCAAACATCTTCCTCGACAAGTTTTCTCGACGATCCCACTAACGTTGGTTTACTAGCTGCATTATTAAGTTTGCTGGCATTGGCTGGTCTAACGGCTTTATTGTGTTGCTGTTGTAGAGGATCTAATTCGACATCTTGTTTTTCCGGAGGACAGAATAAAAGCTCCTGTGATTGTTTTTCAAGGTAAGAGTTTCCTAAACTATCTTTAAACCCCAACCACACAATAAGCTATCAGGAAAATAAAACTTTACGCTCTTGATTTCAAATATTGAATTTCAGCAAATATATTAATCAGAGTAGAATATGTGTACTGGATGTTAATTGACATACAATTAGCCTACTTCATGTATTTACGTCTTATATTTAAAAGGACTTTTTCCAACATTTTGTCCTGGCCTTTAAGCGGCACATATGTCATGAAATAAATTGTGTTTCAGTAGCAAAGAAGTAGAAGAGGTTTATGAAACAAGAGAATAGTAAGTAAATCTTATTCATGATTCATTTGCATTGGATATTTTGAATTTTGACCATGCAAGTAACACCAGCGCTCAGAATGTGTAGCTTTCAGACCGCAAGTGATAACAATGATTTTTCATTGTTGATAGAAAAATGCATTAGTACATTAAATTTTGCCAAAAGACTTGCATTTTGAAATGAATTGTCTTAACTTTTTAAAACTCTTAAAAAACAATTAAAAGATTCATTTACCTTTTTCTGTCTGGAAACTCGCCATCGTAAAAATTTGAATAAAACAGCTTTTATTAATAGCATTTTGTGATCTTTATTTAGCCGACCCAGAGTAAGAAAAGTGAAAAGGATCGTAGAAGGTAATAATAGTTTATGGTATATGTATGTATGCGATATATTCATCTCACGCCTGATATTAACTGTCAGTTGAATTTCTAAATACATCAAAAAGGCTATATAGTGTCTTGAAATGGTAATATGGTGAATATAACGATGAATATATTTATACAGATATTTTTTAAATCATGACATAACGATAGACCAGAATGTGCTTTTATGTTTAGCGTAGGATATGCTTGAAGAAGAAACTCTAAAGTAATTCTATGTTTTAGTACCTGAAGTAATAGAAGAGAAACCTAAACACGTGGTGGTTGAGGAGTTTGTTGAAGAACCTAGAATGGTTTCGTATACGCCTTCTATTGTGTCCTATAATAACCCGGAATACGTCACTGAGGTGGTTCCATACAGTGGATATGATCGAGGCTACTATAGATATTGAATCGAATTTTAATTAAATTATTGATCAAGTGTAATTGTTGTGTTTTAGAATCATTATGAAATGGTGTTATCGTCTAAAACACTGCCACATCATCTCCCTGCTCTACAACTTCTTACAATCATTTTATGGTATTTCTCAACGACAAATTATACACTAACGACACATTCTTATCGTAAGGATTTTTGTCTTACGGAGCCCAGGTGATAGAGATTTGTGCCATACACTATTGGCATATGTTTAAATGTTATCTATCGCAAGGCAACCCTTTGAAGTGCGCAAAAAGGCAATAAGATGGAGAACACATCAAAGTTAACTAATAATTATTTATTAACCGTTCATACAAGCTTTTCATATTGACCTATACAGCGATATATTCAGGAGCCTGTTTCACGAAAAATTTACTTTGTATGATTTTAGTGTTCCAATGGTCAGATTGGTGTTAGGCGCGGGAACAGGGGGGGGGGGGTGGGGTTAGGGGGGCAGGGGGCTAATATTACATGTACCGGGTAGCCTAAATATGTAATTGTCTCATAAGGCCATATTTGTAAATTTCCTTGGTTTTTTAACCTTCGAAGCTGGTAAAGAATATAAGATTCTCTATCACAATCAAATTATTTGAATAAATAATAATTTTTGTCTAATTCTTTTGAGTTATCTCCCGTAATTCGATTAATTTTGAAATAAAGGTATATGAATGATAACAGTTTTTTGACTTTGAAAAAGTTTGCCCCCCATCCCCGCCCCAACCTAAAATTTGTTCCCGCGCCCCTGAGATTGGTCAATCACTAAAATTGAGTATTTATTAAACAATCAAGTTACTGTATTCCTTAAAATCTTGATTGTATCTTTGTTAAAATTTTTTGAAATAGGTCCCAGGCTTTCTCTTTCGGTGCGAAAAGCTCTTCCTGTATTAAACAGGTGCTATATAGCCCGTTCTGGTGCTGATGCACCTTAATACATTTTTTTCCTGTATTCAATCTAAGTGCGTAAAGAATGTGTTCAGTTAAGTTGCTTTTGCTATCTTCCTTTAGTTCAGCAGTGTATATCAAGCTATTTTCCGTCTAGGGCTGGTCTCTACCGCGAACAGAAAACGTTAAGCTGTAATGTAGTGCAATAAACATCAGTAAAAAAGGCATTTTCAATAAAACTTAAAGTACCTAACACGCTTGAACCTCAAAATCTCCACATCTAAAAAATATGGTTGTACATTCTACGGTCTGTGATCCTTTAACAGTATTTGCTAAACAGACCAGATTGTCAAATTAAATCAAAGTGTACTTATATTCATTGATTGTTAATAAATTAGTATAGTATGTCACATGATCTACAATATTTTAGTTCATTTTTAAGCAGGAAATACTATTCTAAACCCAATTCGTCTTCGTCTGATCTCTTGATTTTGCGAAAAAGGGCGCCCATAAATTTGAAAACATCAGGAATAACAATGGCTGCAGACACAATAGATAATAACACTAAAGCTATACATCCAATATTTTGTGAAGAACTTCTAGAGTCTTGAGCACTTTTTCTTTTACGAATTGTGGACGATAAATAGGTTGTTGATACGGTAAGATTCTTTTTAATATCTTCTACTTTCTTTTTAAGTTGTGTTTTATTCTTTACTGTAGTCTTCTTGGAACATGGACAAGGACAGAGTTTTTGAAATTTTCGTTCATTCATTACTATCTTTGACTTTGCCGTAGTAGGAATGTCTTTATTAGTTACTGTTGATTCTGATCTTTCTGTTGTTAGTTTGGTCCTTGCAGTTCTTTCTGTTGGCAATTTTGTTGGTGTGGTGTCAATTAGCTTCGTTGAAATTTCTGAGGCTGGTTTTGTCGTTGCGCTATCGGTTAGCTCAGTTGTACCTTCCGTTGGTGATTCGGTCGTTGCGCTATCGGTTAGCCCAGTTGTACCTTTTGTAGGTGATTCCCCATAGACTATTTTCCTTGGGGACTTTGCCGACTATCGGTTACCTCAGTTGTACCTTTCGTAGGTGATTCGGTCGTTGCGCTATCGCTTAGCTCAGATGTACCTTCAGTTTGTGATTCGGTCGTTGCGCTATCGCTTAGCTCAGATGTAACTTCAGTTTGTGATTCGGTCGTTGCGCTATCACTTAGCTCAGTTGTACCTTCCGTTGGTGATTCGGTCGTTGCGCTATCGGTTAGTTCAGTTTTACCTTCCGTTTGTGATTCGGTCGTTGCGCTATCGATTATCTCAGTTGTACCGCCCGTTGTTGATTCATTCGTTGCGCTATCGGTCAGTTTAGTTGTACTCTCTGTTGGTGATTTGGTTGTTGCGCTATCGGTTAGTTTAGTTGTACTCGCTGTTGGTGATTTGGTTGTTGCGCTATCGGTTAGTTTAGTTGTAATTTTGTCGGTGATTTGGTTGTTGCGCTATCGGTTAGTTTTGTTGTACTCTCTATTGGCGGTTCAGTCGTTACGCTATCGGTTAGTTTAGTTGTACTCTCTGTTGGTGATTCGGTTGTTGCTCTATCGGTTAGTTTAGTTGTACTTTCTGTTGGTGATTCGGTTGTTGCTCTATCGGTTAGTTTAGTTGTACTCTCTGTTGGTGATTCGGTTGTTGCTCTATCGGTTAGTTTAGTTGTACTCTCTGTTGGCGGTTCAGTCGTTACGCTATCGGTTAGTTTAGTTGTACTCGCTGTTGGTGATTCGGTTGTTGCTCTATCGGTTAGTTTAGTTGTACTCTCTGTTGGTGATTCGGTTGTTGCTCTATCGGTTAGTTTAGTTGTACCTTCTGTTGGTGATTCGTCGTTGCGCTATCGGTTAGTTCAGTTTTACCTTCCGTTGTGATTTGGTTGTTGCGCTATCGGTTAGTTTAGTTGTACTCGCTGTTGGTGATTTGGTTGTTCCGCTATCGGTTAGTTTAGTTGTAATTTTTGTCGGTGATTTGGTTGTTGCGCTATCGGTTAGTTTAGTTGTACTCTCTGTTGGTGATTCGGTTGTTACTCTATCGGTTAGTTTAGTTGTACTCTCTGTTGGTGATTCGGTTGTTGCTCTATCGGTTAGTTTAGTTGTACTCTCTGTTGGTGATTCGGTTGTTGCTCTATCGGTTAGTTTAGTTGTACTTTCTGTTGGTGATTTGGTTGTTACTCTATCGGTTAGTTTAGTTGTACTCTCTGTTGATGATTCGGTTGTTACTCTATCGGTTAGTTTAGTTGTACCCACAGTGGTTGTATGAGTGGTATATGCACTTTCTTTTGTACTAACTTGCGTTTGTGTTTGCACTTCTGTGGTTTCTTTGCACGAGTGTGTATTTGTTCTGCTAAGACTTCCAGAACTACCTAAATCAAAATTAGAAAGGATCTACAAATATTTCCATAGCGGACACTCTGCTTGTTCACATCGACAACTTACAGATACAATTAAGCAACAGCAAAAATTAAAGTTTAGAGTCTATATCAATAAGTTCCAGATAAGGTAGGACGTAAAACTCCATTCATTTCGAGTCTGGCTTAAGACCTTTAATTGTCATAAAGTAAATTTCACCCAGTATTAAAACCCCTTATTTCAGACTCTCTATACTTTTATAGTTCTTAAATGTACAGTAGTCAGGTCAAGGTGTATATAGTAATACATAAAACTTTGGGGGCTTCGGATTCAGATTAATCTTAAATCTGCTCGTAATAAATAAGTGTGTCTACATACCAACCGAATCAGATGACTTCATACAAAGAGCCTGGTAATCCTCATTATGTGAACATTCTGTAGTAAACCACTGGAAGTTATCCTTAGGTTTTATTATAACACATCCTTCATCTTGTTCTTTAGGTTCATCATCAGCCCAATTAAACCAGTGTTGTACGTCACTGTCTCTCCGGTTATACCAAGGTCTTACTTTATCTGTCATACCAGTCCAATATTTGGTACCATAGTGTTTCATTAGAGAACTGCAAATAATTGATTTTAGAAACAGAGACTTCATTCATATCCATTCAGAAATACGTTTTTACGGCTCCCAATCGTTTTATGGTATCGAATGATTCCCGTTCAATTATTTGTATATGTTCTACTATGTAAGGCTTTAAAATTTGGAAACGTTCAAAATTCAAGATGTAGCGGGTTTATTTCAGATGCTACGCCATATACAACAAAAACTCTTTGATAAGAAAAACTAAATTTGGAATTTCTTTATGATTCGATACCTACCTCAATTCTTCAACTACAGGTATCACTTGACCACGAAACATCATCCGCATATCTTAGTTTTGGAATGAACAATCGACCACCGCCTTTTCTACAATTCTGTTCAGCTGTTAGTTTCTTAGAATATGGCCACTCAGTTTTCCAATAACACTTGTTATACTCTACTGAACATTGTGCTGATGTGATGGTTGTTTGACTTCCTTTGCAATTTAAAACAATACAATTTTATGTTTGTAACTGTATGTTAATGTTAAAAGAAAAGAGCAATGCTACATGGTTTTATTTTTAAATTGTTGGTTTTAACTTCATTAATCGTTAAACTTTAGCGTAGCCCATGCTTTCCATCCTTAGTGTTGGTAATTTTTATCAAAGTAAACAAAAGCACTCAGTCTCAGTAACAGTAGAGGCCCCAGCGCACAGACAGGGTACAGCATGTTCAGAAATATTGTTTGTACCTCCAACACAATCCCCCCCCCCCCCCCGGCCACTTTAATTCTAAAGGAATTCAAAATATGAATTATGGATGTAAGAATTTAGAAAACTAATTTTCTGATTTTTTTCTAGGTTAGGCCTCGTGCAGTGTACTCATAGGTTTATTGTGATAACTGCATCAACTCTTAACGTAATCCATGGATGATCCGTTTCCAAAAGCTTATTGATGCCCGTAAAGTTTAGTTATTATTTCCTCAAAAGTTTATCTGAAAGGCTTACGATTACTTGCTATTTCGTGACAGAATGCACACAAGTCATTATCATTTTTGTGAAATTTTAGTTGATGGAAAAATCTATGAAAGACATCCGCCTATGGTGCTTCTGTAGCACTTCTGCGTTTAAAATGTAAACCCCTGAGTTGAGTGGTTACGTGCAAGCCAGTCGCTATTTGTACAACCAGTTTCGGAAATGAAATGAAATGGATGGAGTTTTACGTCCTACTTGCACCTTATAGGCTAACGAAGACGGGCAATGCCATGAGGGAAATTTGCCAGGACAGCGACATAAGCCTGCTCTTTTTCGATTTCCAACTGTTGAGGGATCTTTAACGTGCACAGCCTGTAACACACGGGGCCTCGGTTTATTGTCCTATCCGAACGACTAGACGCTTTTTCCATGTCAGTCCCTCCGACCTGCATCACTGACAAGGGGAAAACGGGCTGAAAAATCCGAAGGTTAATCTCGGCCTTTGCCGGGATTGAACCCGGGACCTTCAGGTCATTGAGCAAGCGTCTAACCCACTGAGACACCACGGCTCCACAACCAGGTTCAGGAGGCTGGCACAGTCACTGTCTCAAAACTATTTGGGACATTTTTGTTCGATGGCAAAATAGAAAGCCTTTTTGTTTTGTTTTAAACCCCTTTACTTTAAATTCGACCCCTAAAACACGGGTATTTATCTTATTCAAGGTTGTCGGATTTTCACTTTCTCATTGAGATCGGGACCCACAACCGCCATTTGCTCGACGTAACCAACCATAATAATGTAATCTCCCTTTTTCAGCATTAGTCACTAAAAATTGCCGAGTTGAACTCTGAGTGGAAAAAAAAACAGGACTATACTTCATACAAAACTATGAATGGCTGTTGCATAGAAATAACACGTTTTATTTTGTACTGTACATAGGCCGACATACTCTAACCGATAACCAACAGCTATCGGAGGCTGGAATAGAGGTTGTTGTTGTTGTGTGTTGTTGTTGTTGTTGTGGTTGTTGTTAATTATTATAATAAAAGTGATGTTGATTACCTGTGCTCTCGCATATGCCATAAAATCGCCAGTCATGATGTTCTTCACAATTATTGACTTGAAATCCATATCCATATACGATAACAGTACAATGTTCGTCTGACTTGGTTCGTTATCATCCCAAATGATATCCCAGTTTCTTATTACACATCCGTCATTCGTATACCAAAGTCGGGGGTTATTAGTTACACCAATCCATATTTCCTCACTAAAAGTAGACATAAATGAAGTAAAGTGAAGTTTGAATTATTATGCTTTTGGTAAGAAAATTTTGCATTACGCCCCCGTAATCACGAATGCAAGGGACGTAACTAGCCGACAAAAATGAAACTAAGCATCCAAATCTACAACATAATACTGGATCAATGTGGTTTAAATTTCTATTTGTGAAATACAATTCGATGACAATCATATGTTATGAGGATATATATCAATCATACGCCCTATCCCGAACGTTATAACCGTATGAGAATAGCCCTTGAAGAGTGAATGAATTTCAGTATACATCATTTTAACAAGATTTTGTCTGCTTCTGAAGAAATTTACAAGATAAAGCAATGATAAAAAATGCAAAGCGATTACTTCACGGAGATAATGAAAGGGGATCTAATCTACCATGTACAAGAATATTACTCAGATTTTTATTCCTTTTGTAAGCAGTCACTAAACGTTTGGTATAGATATTAGGGGATTCATCCTGGAGTTCTTTATAAAATAGTTTTAAAATCAGAGGCATTTAAACTGTAGAATTGTAGGTGGCGACAAAAGGTATAATTTGATTGTCATGCTGGATATTTAGGCCGTGGGGTACAACTGTTTGTAATTGGTCTATCCAGAAACTCTCCCTTTGTAGTCGCTTCGTTTTACGTTTGATTGTTGTAGAAACCGATACCTTTTCTATGGGCATAACAAGAAGATTCTGTCCAAATAATAAAAACCTCAGAAGAGAGGTTCAAAAGGGGAAATTAGTGAAATTTCGCGTTCCCATTCAGTTGAATAAGAGGACCATACATTACAAATTAATCTGATTATGTAATTTTTAAACTCTTAAAAAATGTATCTATTTTAACTCACGATAATGGAAACTTGGCTTTTAGTTTTTTTAAAATGGATTCATCATATATAATAGCTAACTGTCCATTATTGGCTCTACATTTTTGCTGTAGTTTGTATGGACTTGTTTTCTCAGATTCCAACCAATAGCAATACTCTTCTGATCCTTCCATAATACATATTTTGTCGGTTAGTTGAGGTAAACATTCATCTAAAAATATAAAAATTATACATACATAATGAAACGATACGATAATTTATATAATCATGAAGGGTTTCGTTGTCAAAATCTATTTAAGTAAAACTAGAAAACTACACTTGTTCAGGGTTTTATAAGATATAGTCTCCTATAGAAGCACTGGCCTAGGTTACAAGTATTAGGTGTTATAAGAGATACTATCCTATAGAAGCACTGGCCTAGGTTACAAGTATTAGGTGCTGTAAGAGATACTCTCCTATAGAAGCACTGGCCTAGGTTACAAGTATTAGGTGTTATAAGAGATATACTCCTATAGAAGCCCTGGCTAGGTTACAAGTATTAGGTGTGATAAGAGATACTCTCCTATAGAAGCCCTGGCTAGGTTACAAGTATTAGGTGTGATAAGAGATACTCTCCTATAGAAGCCCTGGCTAGGTTACAAGTATTAGGTGTGATAAGAGATACTCTCCTATAGAAGCCCTGGCTAGGTTACAAGTATTAGGTGTTATAAGAGATGCTTTCCTGTAGAAGCACTGACCTAGGTTACAAGTATTAGGTGTTATAAGAAATGCTCTCCTATAGAAGCACTGGCCTAGGTTACAAGTATTAGGTGTTATAAGAGATACTCTCCTATAGAAGCACTGGCCTAGGTCACAAGTATTAGGTGTTATAAATATATTCTCCTATAGGAGCACTGGCCTAGGTTACAAGTATTAGATGTTATAAGAGATACTCTCCTATAGAAGCACTGGCCTAGGTTACAAGTATTAGGTGTGATAAGAGATACTCTCCTATAGAAGCCCTGGCTAGGTTACAAGTATTAGGTGTTATAAGAAATGCTCTTCTATAGAAGCCCTGGCCTAGGTCACAAGTAGAGACTATACTATGAATTTCAGTATACATCAATTTGATAAGAAATTATCTACTTCTAGAGAAACTTACAAGATAAAGCAATGATAAAAAAAATGAAAAGCGATTACTTCAGGGAGATAATGAAAGGGGATCTAATCTACCATGTACAAGAATATTACTCAGATTTTTATTCCTTTTGTTAGCAGTCACCAAACGATTGGTATAGATATTAGGGAATTCATCCTGGAATTCTTTGTAAAAGCGTTTCGCAATCACAGCTGTAGAATTGTAGGTGGCGACTAAAGGCATAATCTGATTGTCATGCTGGATATTTAGGCCGTGGGGTACAACTGTTTGTAATTGGTCTATCCAGAAACACTCCCTTAGTAGTCGCCTCGCTTTAGGTTTGATTATTGTAGAAACCGATACCTCTTCTATGGGCATAACAAGAAGATCTTCAATGGAACGATTGGTTGAATGGAAATGGTTCGCGATTGGTTTATCTTTTTTATGGAGAATGACAAAGCGATGACTGCGTTTTGTGTTGCGCCAATATATTGTACGTCGCATTTTTATAGGAAATTAATTAGATTATGTTTTTATCGATGCACGAAAGAACTTTCGTTAGTTCGAAAATTTTGCCATTTTTCTTATTTATGAAAAAGGAAGAAACATGTATATATCTGCAGGTACGACACCGAGAACCTCCACATGGAACAGAACCGAAACTGTTGGGTAGAGGAGGGACTTGTTTTTGTTCTCAATAGCCGAAAGAGTGTCGTTTCTAATTTTGCGCAAAAAACGTTTTGAGTAAGCCCACTCACTCAGTTTATCAAATACGAGTTCGCAAGCAAAATCAAAGAAAAATATCTTTCCTCGCAATACCTCCGATGGATGCTGTCTTCTTTGGTGCTTTTCACTCTGATCAAGTATGCATATCTCGAAAACTTAAATAAAGGCATAGTTAGAAATTGGAAATTTGCCTTTTTACTAAAAGCGGCTGAGAGAACACCAGGTGAAAAGTATTTAAGTAAAAAGGGCCTTAAAGCTATGGGGAAAAATGTCGAAGCCACATTTTGCTGTACACAGCTCTAGTGTTTTATGTTTGTAAACCCAATTTTCATAGTTGGTATTGATAATTATACTCACACTCCACCTGATGTCTAACTGTACTGTTATTGAGACATCTACAAAGTCCTTGATAAATTTTGTCACAGTTCTCACCTTCCCATCTATATTCGGCTTTGTCATCAATGAATTTAATACAAATATGCGGTTCTAAATCATCTTGCAAGTTGGTCCATGGAATTAGATCCCCATCGTAAGACAGCCATGGTTGAGGTTCCTTAGTTATCCCTGTCCATACCGATTTAAGCTCACTAACTGATCTTTATCAAAAGAATAAATTTGTAATTTGACAAGGTGTTTTTAGAATAAGCATTTTGTTCTCAGGGCTGTGGGCAACAGTTAATCATAATGGTATAGGCTAATCTCCTCGCTGCACACTGCTGAGCATTCTCCGGTTTTTTCAGACCAACAAGTTAAGATGAAAAGTTTATAATAGATTTTTCTTACATTAATTTAGTTTTTAGTTCTTCCCAAATGCTGGTATCTATCCAGCTCACCAGAGTTCCGTTCTTCGTTCTGCATTCACCTTGAACTTTAGATTGAGGCTGGCTCAAGGTTGTTGAGAAATAACACATATTATTCACATAAAATAAACATTTGTCTGTAAGTAAACATTCATGACTTAGATATATAATATAATATCGGTTTTTATATATAATGCTAACATGTAGTAGCAATTCATGGGTAGGCAAGCATCATTTAAGGGATAATAGGTCTAAGAATGAACTTAAAATTTGAAAATTTTAAACTTGGCCAATAAGAGCTCTATTAATCAGTAAATATACCTGCTGTCATAAATAACATAAAACAAAATATCCAAAAAAACGAAGTTATTATCCATAAAGATGCATTTGATTATTATAAATAATATTTATTAAGCGTTTTTTTTCTCCAAAAAAAACTTAGTTAGTTTTGTGAGTTTTCCAGATTTGAAGGAATTCTGCTACTTTTTGACACCAGGTAAGTTCACTGATGAATATATACTCATATTGACCATTCTTGAGAACTAAAATTTAATGATCATGCTAAAACGCATTTTAGAAAATGTTTTCCTGCTGAATTGGTTTCAATAATTATGATGATATACAAAATAAAAACCTTTTTCTGGATCCGAAGAACACTTTACACAAAGTCCATGTTCGTGATTGGTACAGGCTTTATCTTCTAATAAACCATTGTTATTTAGATTAGAAACAACACATTTTTCATTTTTTGGATAATCTTTCTCCCATTGTCTTACATCTAGTTTATTGCCCAACATATCATACCATGGATTATTATAATAGCCCAGCCATATCCCTTCTACATTTCTGAAATATAATGGATAAGAAGATATAACTAAATACAATAGGTCCGGTAAACTCGGTTGGATTGATAGTTGATATCTGGTCGGTCGAAATGAAATGAAAAGTTTTAGTTGGTTTTAAGAGAGATGAGAGAATAAATAATAAATCGAAGGGGTGGGTTTTCCAGGGACTGCGTGAATGTTTGAAATTTTGTTGCGTTTATAGTCCTTGAAATGAGTGTCTAGCGATTCGTATTTCACATATTAAAGTAAATCAAAATCTCAAAATTGTGTAGTTAACAGAGAAAACTCTTACATATTTCCAAAAGCCTCTTGAAGCTTTAACCATGTGTCTTTTTCTTGGCTTTTTCCCAGATCAGCTAAAATTCCTTGACCCTTCTCGCATTCCCTTTGAGCGTCAAGATCTGTCTTGAATTTCGAAATCGAAATCCAGTAGCAATTTCCAGTTATGTTTTTACAATTCCTGGCTTCTTGTAACGCTATTTCAAATATACATAAACTTGTTTAAAGATCAGAACATAAATAGGGTAAAGTTTAAACTGTAAATTAAACCGAATTTACACTTTAATACTATAGTAGCTTACCGAAAAAAGGTAAATATGTTCACTTTGGCAGTTTGAAATAGGCCTACACTCGTTCTCGAGAACTGTCTACAAGAGAATTCCTTAATTATTCAGATCAATGCCGACACAAATAGTACAAATGCATATGGAGACTGCATGCGACACAGACTTTTTTTTATTATCTCACAAATGTGCGTGAGGTACATTTTGTTCTTAGCAGAAACCTGATTTTGAAATAAAGGGGTATGGACGGGTGTGGTGATAATCATATCAGATATATATAATAGTTTTGAAACTAACTGTACCAAAAATACACTCTCTCTGAAGATTATGACTACAGGCCTGCGCCTGTGCTTTCGTAATCTTAATCAAAGGTTACAACCTAAAATTAAGCGAGTTGAACTTCGTGTGAATAATTAAAACCTTACTTGAAGATGTAGGTACATCCGGTGTATTTTCATCCCCTGAATGTGTATTGGTTAACGTAAAATATAACATAAAAAACACAGAGAAACCTGAAATAAACAGAAATACGATTTTATAATTTGTAATATCAACCAAACATCGTTCTTCTAACAATAAAGTTTCATACCTAGAATATCAAAAAAAACTTGAGGCCGTAAAGAGGCTATCCGATAATTTAAGGTTTTGGGTGTTAGATGCTCAAATATTAATGGAAACGATTTGAAACTATAAAGAAACGCGTCCAATGGGGCCAACTGTTTTAGACATTTTTAATTTAATGAATTAATTACTAGAAAACGAAAACTATTCTTAAAGTTTTACAAAAGCCTTGTTTTATGTCAATAGTTATGTTTTTGTTGGTGATAGAAAATCTATGTACGAATTTAACCAAACAAACAAAAATTTCCGAGAAAATTATTCTGAAGGTTTCAACAACAAATAAATACTATTTTACATAAATTTTAGTTCTTAAGAATGGTCAATATGATTATATATTCATTAGTGAACTTATCTGGAGTTATAAAGTAACAGAATCCCTTAACTTCTAAAATAAAGTCATTTTTGAAAAACACTTAATAAACAAATCATTATGGATAACTACTTAGTTTTATATATTTATTTATTTTCTTAAGTCATTTATGGCAGCAGGTATATTTACTGATGAATATATGCTCTTATTGGCCTAGTGTAAAAATTTCAAATTTTATGTTCATTCTAAGACCTTTTATCCCTATAACAACAATTAAACTGAAGAAACTGACTTATATATACAAACTCTTGTGTGGCCGTTGCCCATAACGCTTGGGAACATATAATTATTTTCAGCTTTGTAGAAATTAGGAAATAAATCATAAATAAGTTTTTAATCAAAAAACAATAATCAATCCAGGTGAAAAGTAACCTAATGGTTTGTGAACAATCGCCATACATTGTAACTCTTACAGGGATAATAGGTCTTAGATTCTGTGCCTGAGGACGGCGGGGGAAACACGCCGAAACGTAGCATAAACTTTGACCAGTGATTGTTGTTCCATAAAGCTGTGCATATATAAGGTCTTAGATTGATCATCAAATTTTAATTTTTAAACTTGACTTAGTTTAGTGAGTTTTCCCGATTTTATAGGGATTCTGTTACTGTATGACACCAGGTAAGTTCACTGATGAATATATACTCATATTGACCATTCTTGAGAACTAAAATTTTATGTTTATGCTAAGACGCAGTATCCCTTTGAGATGTGATGCTTCCAAGTCACTATAACGAAGTACATGAATTATATATTATATAGTTTAACTTACAATATCCGTCCATGGCAGCGACAAGATGTTCCCATAATGATATTGAGACTTCCTTCTTTTATAGGGTCCCCGTATTCTCTTTTCTTGCTATTATATTTTTAAATATAAAATCTTAAATCTGCAGGAAGAATGAGTTGATAGCATCCTATTGAATAATATACAATTATCTTCAGATCAAAATGGCTATTTTTTAACATTTCTACATATTCAAATTAATCATGAAAAGAAACGATTGATTAAGGTCCATACACAACAAAACAATCGGCTCAATTGAAATGGAAATGAGGTTAAGCCTATTTTTAATTCCAGTTCCCTACTCTGTTTTTAAAAAAAAATGTGTTTAGACATCTAAAGCGCTTCCCAAACATTCTATTATCTGTAGACCTAATACTTTCGGTTTTTGTTGTTGACTTGCCGTGGTATCAGGAATATTTCAGTGCCAAGGTGATAAATAAATACAATCCCTATAAAAATAAATTATCGGGCCTCAATTGGTCCAGGTAAAATTTATGTTACGTTTACATATGACACGGCGGCCACGCTTGTCCGAAACGTAATGTATCGTGGAATTTTGACCATTTTGTCTCCCTTACAAAGTTTTTTTAGAATGTGATCGCAACATTGTAGTGTAAATGAAAAAGAAAGAAACAAATATATTTTACAAGGATAACAACTTTTCTACCAGCTGGTTCTTGGCCAAACCTCTTGGCATTGATCTTTCCAGGATTGTCCGTACCAATTTACAGCTGAGTCATTTTTGAAAAACACTTAATAAACAAATCATTATGGATAACTACTTAGTTTTATATATTTATTTATTTTCTTAAGTCATTTATGGCAGCAGGTATATTTACTGATGAATAGAACTCTTATTGGCCTAGTGTAAAATTTTCAAATTTTATGTTCATTATAAGACCTTTTATCCCTATAACAACAATTAAACTGAAGAAACTGACTTATATATACAAACTCTTGTGTGGCCGTTGCCCATAACGCTTGGGAACATATAATTATTTTCAGCTTTGTGGAAATTAGGAAATAAATCATAAATAAGATAATTCCTGTAGTTTTCGTTTGAAAATAAAAAGAATTATCATCCAGTGAAACTGTATTTCAAAATTACAACTACACCTAACGCCTGCTGAAAATTAACATTTTTTTAATTAAAAACTACCGGAATTATCACCTAATTTTTAAAATTAAAATTGTAGTTTTAAATTCATATTATTAAGTAAAACTTTTCATGTATGTATACTCATATTGACCATTCTTAAGAACTTAAATTTTATATTTATGCTAAGACGCAGTATCCCTTTAAGATGTGATGCTTCCAAGTCACTATAACGAAGTACAGGAATTATAAATATTATATATTATATAGTTGAACTTACAATATCCGTCCATGGCAGCGTCAAGATGTTCCCATAGCGTTATTGAAAATTCCTTCTTTTATAGGGTCCCCGTATTTTCTTTTCTTTCTGTTATATTTTTATAATAAAACTTGATGTTGATGAAATATAATCCAATAGATTACGGACCTACATCGATTTCAAAACCGCGAGTAGTCTGGGCTATAGAGTATTAAAAAAAATGAAAAATCTGCAGGAAGAATGAGTTGATAGCATCCTATTGAATAATATACAATTATCTTCAGATCAAAATGGCTATTTTTTAACATTTCTACATATTCAAATTAATCATGAAAAGAAACGATTGATTAAGGTCCATACACAACAAAATAATCGGCTCAATGAAATGGAAATGAGGTTAAGCCTATTTTTAATTCCAGTTCCCTACTCTGTTTTTGAAAAATATTGTGTTTAGACATCTGAAGCGCTTTCTCAAACATTCTATTATCTGTAGGCCTATAATACTTTCGATATTTGTTGTTGACTGTTTATAAGATATATGGATATACTGTTAGTAGACATATAGAAATAGGCATAGGTAAAGAAGCACAAGATATATAGATATACTGTTTATAAGACATATAGAAATAGGCATAGGTAAAGAAACACAAGATATATGGATATACTGTTAGTAGACATATAGAAATAGGCATAGGTAAAGAAACACAAGATATATGGATATACTGTTAGTAGACATATAGAAATAGGCATAGGTAAAGAAACACAAGATATATGGATATACTGTTAGTAGACATATAGAAATAGGCATAGGTAAAGAAACACAAGATATATGGATATACTGTTAGTAGACATATAGAAATAGGCATAGGTAAAGAAGCACAAGATATATGGATATACTATTTCTAACAATTTATTAACTCAACGTTTCACATGCTCATACAGGCAGCGTTATCAAGAGAAATGAATAATGAATATTAGCACTCTAATTACGGAAGCCATAATTAAACCAAAAAGGATTAACATGGGTAATTATGGCTTCCGTAATTAGAGTGCTAATCATGTGTTGTTTTCTTTTATCTATATATATTGTTAGTCCTGTTAAGTTTTTATTCATTTCTCTTGATAACGCTGCCTGTATGAGCATGTGAAACGTTGAGTTAATAAATTGTTAGAAATAGTATATCCATATATCTTGTGCTTCTTTATTTGTTGTTGACTTGCCGTGGTATCAGGAATATTTCAGTGCCAAGGTGATAAATAAATACAATCCCTATAAAAATAAATTATCGGGCCTCAATTGGTCCAGGTAAAATTTATGTTACGTTTACATATGACACGGCGGCCACGCTTGTCCGAAACGTAATGTATCGTGGAATTTTGACCATTTTGTCTCCCTTACAAAGTTTTTTTAGAATGTGATCGCAACATTGTAGTGTAAATGAAAAAGAAAGAAACAAATATATTTTACAAGGATAACAACTTTTCTACCAGCTGGTTCTTGGCCAAACCTCTTGGCCTTGGTCTTTCCCGGATTATCCGTACCTATTTACAGCTGAGTGGACTGGAATTATGAATGAAGATGACTTATTCAAGGTCATCGAACTTTCAAACACCGATCAAGATTGGAACTCACGAGTTACTCACGTCCGACATTTTCAACATATCCAAGCAAATGACGTCATGAAGTAAAGAATCAAGACTCTAACCCCTGTGCATAGAACCCCACAAAAAGTGTACACGTGGCAATAAGAAAAACAGTATGCGAATTATATGGTCATATTGGTAAAATATTAAATAAATTCCAATGTTTCATAACACCTGTATAGCTAATAGTCTCTCATATTCTTTTTCTAAATATGTTTTATTGGTCCAGCTTTCAACTCCAAGGTGTTGGCCCTTATAATAATTCGTCGCTGCATTCTCCTGTGTACGTATATTTAAGTTATATCTGTATCAGCGTTAATCGATAACAAAGTGATTCCTAATCAATTTCATCATTTGAATATAATTCATTGGAAGCTTTTCAATAAATTTTAATTCGGCGTCAATCCTGCCTCAAATAATACCCAGGCCTTATCTATCAATTAATAAGACAATTCGTCTATAGAGATATATTTTAATTGCCCGTATCCAGATAACCTCTATTATTGTATAACAATTAAAGATTTCTTATACAAACATTCGGGAACATACCAATTAAATTCATTAATTAAATTTTGAGCTTTAATTTGTATGGCATTGTTTTTTGGCTATGAGAGTAAAATGTTCTTTTTAGGTGAGAAAAAAATAAATATTTTTAGTAGACCTCAGTCTCTCCTTTCTCAAATATTTTGTGTAAATGAAAGTCTGGCTGGATGGCAGCTTAACAACTTATCTTTGTAAATCAGACAGCATTGTTAGCTATCTTAGTTTCCATTGTTCTGTCTTGAGGAGATAGGAAAATACTCGGTCGACTTGGGAGAGAAGTTTTGTTGGTTACATCCATAAAGTTATAGGGGTGGGAGGCTAACAAGAATACAAATAAACGACAAACGACCACCGTCATCGTCGGGTCTAATCTATTAATCATAATGCTTTAAATCAATTAAGAACTAAAAGTATGTGTATCTTACGAAGCGCTATTCGTTTTATTTATTCGTCTGGTAATTACAACCAAAAAATCAACATTTTTCAGGCATGGTCGTCGACGTCAACTGTCGTTAGCGCGAATTAAACCTCTTATGACATCACGTGATATGTTTGGACTCTATTATAACGCTATGGTTAAATTTGAGAAACCATATAAAAAGGTTGGTATGTCCTCAACAAGAAATGGCAGAGGCTTTTTTTTTTTGGTAAAAACAACACAATCTGCACAACATTCATATATTTTTTAGCGTCAGTAGAAGTATCCGTCTATCGCCCTGTAACTGTAAGTGAAAGAAATCGTACCAGAACTCAAATCCTGGTTTATTTTAACACCAAAGGCGACTAGTTCAGGATCGGGATTTGATCGTTTTTATACAACCTTTTTTTTTCGCAACTGAAATAGGTAGACAAGCAATTCCCTTCATCTTGAAATGAACTAACGGATTTTTTTGATTCCCCTTGTCAGTGATGCATGTCGGAGGGGCTGACATGGAAAAGTTCTAGTCGTTCGGGTGGGATAATAAACCAAGGCCTCGTGAGCTACAGGCAGTGCACGTTAAAGATCCTTCGACAGTTAAGTTGGAACTCGCAAAAAAGAGGTTTATCATTGCATTGCGTTGTCCGTCTTCATAAGCCCAAAGGGTGCAGAAGAGTAGGACGTAAAACTCCATTGATTTTTATTAATATATATATATTATATTATAGTAATTTGGTAAAGTTCAAGGGAGGTAATACGTGTATTTCAAATTAAATTCTTTGCCATCTCCACTACACTTTGAAAGTAACAGTTAAAGTTTTTCAGAAAAAATAGTCCTTAATTCTCATCTACAGAAAAACTCAATGCTGGAGAATAGCTCATTTGTAATAAAAATGAAATGAAGAGGGGTAACGTCATGCAGTGTGCAATGAGGGAAATTTGCCAGGACAGCAGCATGAGCTTACTCTTTATTCAAATGTTAAGGAATCTGTAATGAAGGTTCACCTTTGCCAGGATTAATTCCTCGACGCTCAGGTCAAAGAGCAAACATCTCACTCACACATTTGTGGCCAAAATGACTTTTATCATTTTTCAGGACTGATCCCTTTTGTTACAATGGGTTCCAATGCCGCTTTTGTTTCTAATTATATGTGAGGCAATTGATCTTTGTTCCTAGTGATCTGAAAGGTGTCTATCTACACAATGGGTGAGGTCAAATCTTGTGTTAGTGTTCCGTGTTAGTGTTAACACCATCAGATAACACAAAATTTGAACTAATTCTTCATGTTAATATACAGTGTACTCTTGAGTAATCCAACAGTCACTAATCCGACATTATTTTACAGTCCCGCTATATGTCGGATTACTTAGAGTACACTAACCTGGAACACTAACACAAGATTTGACCTCCACTGTTATGTGGCCCAGAAATTTTACTTTAAATTTCTATCAAAAAAAAGAACTATTTACAAGGATAACAACTTAAGAGTCACAAGTCTGCCATGACAGAGATCCTTTCTACCAGCTTGTCCTTGGCCAAACCTCTTGGCATTGATCTTTCCCCTACCGACTGTTATAGTACAAACTTTACACCCGGTGGACTGATTAGAACTACATCTAACTTTTCAACACCAACGACGTCAAGACTTAGAACCAAACTCTAACACTGTGCTATAGAACTAACCTCTAACCCTGTGCTATAGAACCAACGCTCTAACCATGTGCTATGAACTAACACTCTAACCGCTGTGCTATAGAACCAACGCTCTAACCGGTGCTATAGAACCAAAGCTCTAACCACTGTGCTATTGAACTAACACTCTAACCGCTGTGCTATAGAACCAATGCTCTAACCGCTGTGCTATAGAACTAACACTCTAACCACTGTGCTATAGAACCAATGCTCTAACTGCTGTGCTATAGAACTAACACTCTAACCACTGTGCTATAGAACCAATGCTCTAACCGATGTGCAATAGAACCCTATAGACATACTTTATATTGGTTTAAAAGGGATGAAATGTAAAAATATAACTTGTATGTAGTTTCAGATAAATTCTATCAACAAAGATTTAAATTATTACAAATTGGCCTATTACAAATTAAAGTGCTTTAGATAAAGCATCATAACACTCCACAGCAATTTGGGCTTCTGCTTTCTGTTGTTCTGTGGATGCTGATGCCATTGCTGATTGGGCTTTAGCTAAACCATCTCGTACAGCCTGAAAATATTAAAACAACTCAAATTACATTTCCGTTCTGTAATTATACTACTGTGGACATTTCCTGTTTCCTGATGATGATGACAAAAGCAGCTTTGAGCCTCAGCAATTCTATTCTATCAATCTGTTGTAAGTCAGTAAATGAAAATCTGTACGTACTTGTACTACCTAACCCTACCTTACTCGATGTCAACCAACAAATGGTGTACTCAAAACACAAACTTCTGGTCTTTTAAGGCATCAGAAAAATATTTTTCTGAAAATTTTTTGAGTCTTGAGGGAAGAAATGATACTTCATTTTATCTTATTTCAAATATACATACCCCAGCATCAAAGTTTTCCAAGGGGTGGGCCTCTTCTGCTAAAACTTGAACAGATGAATCATCATTGATAGTAACAGTTCCACTGCTAACTACAATAGATAAAACAACAACATCACATATTTAAACTGATTCTCACTTAAAGGGATACTGCTTCTTGCATGAACATATTATTTTAGTTCTCAAGAATGGTCAATATGAGTATATATCCATATGTGAACTTAATACCTGGTGTCATAAAGTAACAGAATACCTTAAAATCTGGAAAAATGCTTAATACTTATTAAGCGTTTGCAATAATCAAATGCATCTTTATGGGTAATTTCTTAGTTTTTTGGGGTATTTATTATTTTTTTATGTTATTTACGTCAGCAGGTATATTTACTGATGAAAAAAGCTCTTATTGGCCAAGTTTTAAATTTTCAAAGACCGATTATTCCTTTAAGAAACACAAAGGCAATATCTAATTCATCTGATGACAACAAATGTAAATTGTGTTGAAATATCAGGTACTTTGTTATAAAAGAAGTGTGTTATACCATAATATATTCCCTTGTGTTTCTTGTTATATTTGCTCTCTGCTCCTACATCTCATTCAAATCTTATCAAAGGTATCCATGCCAATTATTGTCTGAGCAAAGCAAAAGTTTCTTTGAATGATTTCTTTAGTAGAATTTGATATAAGCCTCAAAATTGTACTGATAAGTCTTAAAATGTTTTTGTGTTGATAAAAAAAAAACTCAAAATGACTAACAGAACTATTTTGAGGCTGCAATTCCATAAAAATGGCAATGACTTTAAATGTTACTCTAAGACAATATGCATTGTTAAAAGAGTAATAGGTCTTAGAATGAACATAAAATTTGAAAATTTTAAACTTGGACAATAAAAGCTCTATTCATCAGTAAATATACCTGCTGCAATAAATGACATTAAAAAATAAATATCCAAAAAACTAAATAATTATCAATAAAGATGCATTTGATTTTTTAAAAATGCTTAATAAATTGATAAAGCATTTTTGAAAAATGACTCAGTTTTTGTGAGTTTTGAAGATTTTAAGGGAATCTGTTACTTTATGACACCAGGTAAGTTTACTGATGAAAATATTCTCATATTGACCATTTTTAAATAAAATAATCATTACCTACTCAAAAGATTTATGAAGATTGGCAATGCCATGAAGTATGCAATGAGGGACATTTTTCCAGGACAGCAGCATTCGTTCATTTTTTGTCAATTTTCAACTCCCAGGGGATATTTAGCACTCAGTCTGCATCAAGCAGGGTTCTCATCCTTTTTACTTACCAAAGAATTTTTTGACTGCATTATTATTATCTATAACAGTTACTATTCCTGGTTTTAAAACGGAGAGACAGGGTACATGGTTAGCAAATATACCCATCATAGATGTTAAACCAGGTACATCTACTTGTTTCACTTCAGCCTCAGTATAGTACACCTGAAAATACAGTACATCAATATATAAAAATCTCTTCTATATTTATAGTACGTATCAAAACAAACAAAAATTCCTCCTATTGCAAAAGAAAGGCACATTGACAGTCAAATACAGGAGGCTAGACTTACAAATGGTTTAAATAATTCGCAACAATTCACCACACATTCAACTTGATGAAAAGAAAGAGATCCAAGTAATTCAGTGAGTTGGTATACCAGATAGCTGCTAAGCATATATTTATATGTCTGTTATTATGTCAAGGCTTATCCAGAAGTACTTTCCAAAGATCAACGATTAAATCAAAAAATACCGGTGTCAGGATTAAGCAATTATAGACCAAGGCAAGCTAATCAAGTTGAACTTACGTTTGCAGGAGATGCAAATGTGAAAGACATGGCGTTGGCAGAAGCATAATTTCGTGATATTGAAGCTGATTTTGATACAGATCTTGCTAATCGTGTAGCAGAGCGAGAAATTAGACCCAAAGACATTTCTGTTTATTTTTTATCACTTAATTCTTCTTGTCCTTCACAGCCTTCGCATGTCAACCAACCAACTTGTTTTGCAATGTCGAGAAGATATCGGCAAGGACGAGTCGAGTCGACTCAGTACATCTCCGGAAATCTTTTTACTACCGAACTATATGCAAAAGTGCCGAATAAGTAATTTTGAAAATTAAAATTTTTTCTTTGATTATCAATATTAAAGCTTTTGGGTTAATGGAATTTTAATTTTGACTTATCATACACGATTTAATACCATTTTATTTGGCTGCAGTTCATGCTGCGTGAATGAGAAGTATTACTCAGTTATGATCGCTGGGTTGGGCTCGCTAACAAGACGAATTTGCTAGTGTCAAACTGCTGCGTACAAAAGTAGAATTATTTGAAGAAGAATCAAAATGCGAAATTGGCTAAAACGCTTTGGCTATGACTTCAAAAACACTGCACTTCAAATAAACAATAAAACCAAAAAACACAATTGAAATAACCATAACCACGTGTATGTATATCATATTTTGTAAAATTTAATTCAAATAAAAATATTTCGTTTTGTAATGTTCGTTGAGAAATTTAACTGACCAAAGTTTGAGACCTTAGACGGAAGTAAATAGTAGCGCGACCTGAATCGGTTGCAATTTAAGTTGTATTGAGAGGGAAGTGGAAGTTGAATCATCCCAGATCAAGGAAAGCTGTGAATTGAGTTGACGAAGTAGTTTTTATTTGTAAAATTTTTTGAAGGATCAACACACGAAAACGTAATTATACTTTTTATTTCGTTGTAGGATATCTTTAGCGGATTTTGAGTTACTGAGCTAGTTGATTTGCTAGATGTAAATTTGTGACAACCACCTTATAAAATTTAGGTCACACCCTGTTTGTCATTATTTCTAGCCAATCGAGTAGCCTGTGAAACTTTTCTACATCTTAGCTTGGGCTCTATATATTACCTTTTTTTAGATGTGGTAGATCTGCTAGATTAAAATGATTTAAGACCCAATGTTGAAAATTAAATGCTAAGTGGAGGTTTTTGGAATACATAGGCCTATGATGAAAACTTAAAATTATTATAGCTTGTCTTTTCCTTGTCATAATCCTGTCAATTAGCCAGTGCTCTGGTGTGTCGTCCTCATTATTAGAAAACAATAACCTGTTTATGACAACAGTTAATAATAGCCTACTGTAGTCTACCATAAAAGCCTGTACTTGAGGTGATGTAGAATTTAAAGAATGTCCTGTTTTGATAATCTGTAAAATGACTCATCATTGAAGTTGTTCAATCCTCTGTGACTATAGATCTATGCAGTCCCATTTCTAGGATTATTAGGGTTAGTTAGTTCAAACTGGGAGTGGGATGATATCCTGTCAAAATTTGATTTTAATTTTGTTTGTTTGAATTGTTATAATAGCTACACATACATCTGAAAGGTAAAGGTACCATGTTTAAAAAGATACAATTAAACTAGTGTCTAAAAGAAATGATAAAATTATTCAAAAAAGTTTTTTTTTCTTAGTTAATTTTTTGGTATGAAAACTAACTAATTTGTATTGCACATCTTAAACACAGCTTGTCGATTAAAAATAAAGGGAACACTTGATTCCGGAAAAAAAGTGAATTTCCTAAAAATGACATTTCCCACTCTTGCATTTGGTGCACATGCATAAAAACTTATGCAGCTGATCAGACACGTTGATATCACAGTAACAAAAAGAATAAGATAAAAGTATAATCTTTAAATGACATTTAGAAGTAGATAGAACATTAAATAAATAAGATAACTATTATGGATATAAGCTTACTACTCCTTCCTTTAATTTTTGCAACGTTTCAATTCACATACGGGAATCTTTATCAAGCACAAGATAAAATTATATTAATGGCTATTGTGGATAAGAATAAAACAGATCTTTATATTTTGTGTTTAGTAGTCTTGTAATGTTTATCATATTTCCTTTGCATTCTTAATGTTTTTATACATCTAGAATTCACATGAACGTGAAAACAGTAGGCTACTTGTTAAAATGAAAGAATGTGACGTGTGTCAATCTGATTATGATATACATATTTTTATTTAACGTTGTATGCAACTTGAATACTCTACTTCAACCTTATTAGGCTAGCTATGAATTTAAACTCAAACAGTTCATTCTTAAAAACATTCATGTGAAATTAAATCAGAATTAATAAGTTGCGCAAATATTTATTTTGGTTCTAGTGTGAGATATTCTAAATCAAATTTGTGATTGATTTTATAGCAAGTATTGAAGATGCTCTGATGTAAAAATCATTCAAGTTGTATTTTAATTTAGCTCTAGTTTTGAGTCTCATATTTTCACCTGTTTTTTCTTTTATCAGATATCAAGATGTCGAGCCGTAAAACCAAAGGAAAGACCACAAAGAAACGTGCACAGAGAGCCACCTCCAATGTGTTCGCCATGTTTGATCAGTCTCAAATTCAGGAATTTAAAGAAGCTTTTAATATGATAGATCAGAATAGAGATGGGTTTGTGGATAAAGAAGATTTACATGATATGTTGGCTTCCTTAGGTATGTTTTACTTCGTTTACAACACTGGGACCTGTTTCACAAAATTTTAACAAAGATACAATCAAGATTTTAAGAAATACAGTAACCTGATTGTTTAATAAAAACTCAATTTTAGTGATTGACCAATCTGACCATTGGAACACTTAAATCATCCTAAGTTAAGTTTTTGTGAAACAGGTTCCAGACCTAACACAAGCGACCCATTTTCTTTGATTAGTGCATATTTTGGTCACTCGATGTAGAACAGGTTGAAGCGTGAAATATCAATATTGAAAGTTTATACAAACAATAGTTATAAAACTTATATAAGATTTTGATTCGTTAAACGTAATATTTTAGCTCTGGACTTATTCTTGGCTTATTTAATATTTTACATAGGAATAAGGAATCTTTGGAATTGTAACCCAGCTAGATATTGTCCATAATACATAGTGCAGGGGCTGTCACATTCATATTTTTCAATCAAACATGAGAGAAATGAAATGAATGGAGTTTTACGTCCTACTCTTTTGCACCTTATGGGCTTACTGAAGAACTGAAAAACATGAGAGGGTATACAAAAGGTTAGAAAATTAGAAGTTAGAAATCAAAGCAGAGTATTTGATATACCAACAAAAATAAAATACTGAACAGTAAACAACGTTTGTCAAGTAGAACTATGTTAATTGTAGGTAAAGATCCAACAGATCAGTATTTAGATGAAATGATGAATGCTGCTCCAGGTCCTATTAATTTTACCATGTTTTTAACAATGTTCGGAGAAAAATTAAACGGGACAGATCCTGAAGATGTTATCAAAAATGCATTTGCTTGTTTTGATGAGGAAGGCTCAGGTAATGATAGAATTTACTTACTTTACTTAGTCTTTTCACATTAACGCCGTTACAAGGCAAAGGTACCAGTAACTTCAGTTTATCTGAACTTATTTTGTTAAAGGTATAAAAGGTTGTTGTTCCACTTGGGATAAAAAGCCAGCTTTAAGCTTTAATCCTGGGACCATCCACTATTTTTCCCAGTCATTAGAACACCTCTACTTTCTATTGATATAAGTATTACCGGTCCAATTATGATATATATATGTATATATATGAAAATAAGGGAACCCTTCTTTAATATATATTTTCAGTATATATGACACTTATATTTAAATATGAGAATATATTTTTGTTCAAGACATTAATGCCTGTATTTAACAATGTTTTTGTAGGTATTATACCTGAAGAAAGATTACGTGAATTATTAACAACTATGGGTGACAGGTTTACCGACGATGAGGTTTGTTTTCCTTATCATATTTGTTAACTCAGACCTGATAATAAGATTCATTTTCAGCTCTCACGTGGCTGACTATTTGAACAGTTATTAACGCAGAAGTTCAGACTATTTTGTTTTTAATGCAGTTATTACCCGCTTGATAATCTTAAGTTTGATATAATGAAGACATCTTTTAGTAAATAAGTTTTAACTTAGTCTTGAGTATATTTGAGATGTTTGGAAGCTATTTTGGCACCATGTATGTTTACGATTCAGTCTGAAGTTTGATATAATGAAGACATCTTTTAGTAAATAAGTTTTAACTTAGTCTTGAGTATATTTGAGATGTTTGGGAGCTATTTTGGCACCATGTATGTTTACGATTCAGTCTGAAGTTTGATATAATGAAGACATCTTTTAGTAAATAAGTTTTAACTTAGTCTTGAGTATATTTGAGATGTTTGGAAGCTATTTTGGCACCATGTATGTTTACGATTCAGTTCGAGTGAATTAGAATCATATCAAGTATTGACTAACTTAACTATACTTTCTTTTTCAGGTGGACGAGATGTTCCGAGATGCCCCAATTAAAAAAGGAGATTTCAATTATTTGGAATTTACACGAATATTAAAATATGGTAAAAAGGATGAATAGTTTCAACCAGACACATCCATTTACTAACATTCCTATTTTTTATCATAATATGACCAATTGTCTACCATATTTGACCATTTAATCTGGGACCAGGACATCTTTCTGTGAAAAGTTCAAAGTTCAGTTTTAAGCTGCTCATTCTTTAGGAAATGATTGCCTCCGAAGAAATTTTAGGGATTAAATTTTTAAATTATTGACGAGTTAAGTGTATGTTGATCCACACAACGAAGTAACAGAAATTCAGATTTGAGGATTTGATAAGATAAACCAATCAAATCTCTGTTTGTTTAAACATATAAAGGTCAATGGGCAAATAATGCAATGTGACCTCTCTTTACAATAGTTGAAATGAAATGAATGGAGTTTTACGTTCCTGCTCTTCTGCATTAATAATAGTTATGAATTAGATTTGAAACTTCATGCTAGTGCTTCACCATATTTAAATGCTTCCAATCTTCACTGTCTGACAGTGATTGCTTATAGACACATTCCAAATATGGAAATAATTCGAGGATATATTCCAAATATGGAAGCTTTTTTTTCAGCACATTCCAAATATGGAAACTGATCATTCTAGTTTAGTTAAAATATGAGAAGTAGTGTGTTTAAGTTTAAATTTGAGAATTTATTAAATAATAACCAGCCTGGATTATATATTTTATATGTTAATTTCCGATCGGGATTACAGGATCTGAACATAGGCATTCGTTATGGTTGGACTCGCTTAACTAAATAGGGTCCTCCTGGGTCTATTGTTTACAATTAGACTCTCATTATATCTCTCTTTCTTTAAGACTGAATACTATTCATGGAAATAAAGTTTTACAACAAACTAAGGAGTTTGATTTCCTATCAACTAGAATAATACTTGAACGTTTAATTTTAAAGTCATAGTTGCAGAGTTCTGGAGAGGTTTAAACATCTTCCATGAGTCTTCTTGGAACCCGAATGTTTCTTCTTTACATAGTGTAGATTTTTATATATGTTTCCAAACATGAGACCAAGTACATTTCCTCCCAACAATCTGAGACTGGGAGCTTCTACTACTATTATACATGAGACCAGGAACATTTCCTACCATTATACATGAGACCAGGAACATTTACTACTATTATACATGAGACCAGGAACATTTTCTACTATTATACATGAGACCAGGAACATTTACTACTATTATACATGAGACCAGGAACATTTCCTACCATTATACATGAGACCAGGAACATTTCCTACCATTATACATGAGACCAGGAACATTTCCTACCATTATACATGAGACCAGGAACATTTCCTACTATTATACATGAGACAGGAACATTTCCTCTATTATACATGAGACCAGGAACATTTTCTACTATTATACATGAGACCAGGAACATTTCCTACTATTATACATGAGACCAGAAACATTTCCTACTATTATACATGAGACCAGGAACATTTCCTACCATTATACATGAGACCAGAAACATTTCCTACTATTATACATGAGACCAGGAACATTTTCTACTATTATACATGAGACCAGGAACATTTCCTACTATTATACATGAGACCAGGAACATTTCCTACTATTATACATGAGACCAGGAACATTTCCTACCATTATACATGAGACCAGAAACATTTCCTACTATTATACATGAGACCAGGAACATTTCCTACCATTATACATGAGACCAGGAACATTTCCTACCATTATACATGAGACCAGAAACATTTCCTCCCATTATACTGAGACTAGGAACATTTCCTACCATTATACATGAGACCAGGAACATTTCCTACCATTATACATGAGACCAGGAACATTTCCTACTATTATACATGAGACCAGGAACATTTCCTCTATTATACATGAGACCAGGAACATTTCCTACCATTATACATGAGACCAGGAACATTTCCTACCATTATACATGAGACCAGGAACATTTCCTACTATTATACATGAGACCAGGAACATTTCCTACCATTATACATGAGACCAGGAACATTTCCTACCATTATACATGAGACCAGGAACATTTCCTACTATTATACATGAGACCAGGAACATTTCCTACCATTATACATGAGACCAGGAACATTTCCTACTATTATACATGAGACCAGGAACATTTCCTACTATTATACATGAGACCAGGAACATTTCCTACCATTATGCATGAGACCAGGAACATTTCCTATCATTATACATGAGACCAGGAACATTTCCTACTATTATACATGAGACCAGGAACATTTCCTACCATTATACATGAGACCAGGAACATTTCCTACTATTATACATGAGACCAGGAACATTTCCTGCTATTATACATGAGACCAGGAACATTTCCTACCATTATGCACGAGACCAGGAACATTTCCTGCCATTATACATGAGACCAGGAACATTTCCTGCTATTATACATGAGACCAGGAACATTTCCTACCATTATACATGAGACCAGGAACATTTCCTACCATTATACATGAGACCAGGAACATTTCCTACTATTGTAATGAGACCAGGAACATTTCCTACCATTGTGCATGAGACCAGGAACATTTCCTACTATTATACATGAGACCAGGAACATTTCCTACTATTATAATGAGACCAGGAACATTTCCTACCATTGTGCATGAGACCAGGAACATTTCCTTCTATTATACATGAGACCAGGAACATTTCCTGCTATTGTAATGAGACCAGGAACATTTCCTACCATTGTGCATGAGACCAGGAACATTTCCTTCTATTATACATGAGACCAGGAACATTTCCTGCTATTGTAATGAGACCAGGAACATTTCCTACCATTGTGCATGAGACCAGGAACATTTCCTACCATTGTGCATGAGACCAGGAACATTTCCTGCTATTGTAATGAGACCAGGAACATTTCCTACCATTGTGCATGAGACCAGGAACATTTCCTGCTATTGTAATGAGACCAGGAACTTTTCCTACCATTGTGCATGAGACCAGGAACATTTCCTACCATTGTGCATGAGACCAGGAACATTTCCTGCTATTGTAATGAGACCAGGAACATTTCCTACCATTGTGCATGAGACCGGGAAACCCATTTCCTACTATTATACATGAGACCAGGAACATTTCCTGCTATTGTAATGAGACCAGGAACATTTCCTGCTATTGTAATGAGACCAGGAACATTTCCTACCATTGTGCATGAGACCAGGAACATTTCCTACCATTGTGCATGAGACCAATATGGTCTTATATATAATAATAATAGGTCTTAGAATGAAAAATCTACTGAATTTGGTCAATAAAAGCTCTATTCATCTGTAAATATAAAGCTGCCATAAATAACATAGTAAAATAAATAAATATAAAAAACCAAGAAAGTATCTATGCATGCATTTGATTATTGAAAAACGCTTAATAAGTTGATTAAGTGTTTTTTAAAAATGACCTAGTTTTGCGAGATTTTTCAGCTTTTAAGAGATTCTGTTGCTTTATGACACCAGGTAAATTCACTGATGAATATATACTCATATTGAACATTCTTGAGAACTAAAATCTTGTGTTCGTGGTAAGACGCAAAACCCTTTCATATTTACTCTCCCAACTATATTTTAGTTGTCTGAAGAACTGTTAAAAATGAGCATTTGCTGTCTGATTGATGATTGATGAAGGGCTTAACCCCTTAGGGAGCCTCTGTGAACAAATATGCAGGAGGGGAAAGGATGTATAAAAAAAAAATCTTTGTGATTCTAGATATTAAAGTTTAATTTGGACGAATAAATCATGAAGGCCAGTCAAAGAGTGGAACTGATGTATTCTGACTTGATATTTATGAGAGAAAATGTGTAGAGTCAGACTTTATTAAATCTAAATAACATTGATGCAAACACAGCAATTCCTAAAATACACGGAGGCCAACAAGTGCAGAATGTAAATGGCGGCATCATCAACTCAAAACTTATCTAAAAGAATTCACGACGTGTGCGTATTACATATTAAATATTCTTTTAAATATACAAGTGCACGGTACAATCTACAACTGAACAAATAACATGAAATATATTAAAATAATATAATAAATTATCATAACTCTTTCAGTCAAGGTAAATTTGTAATAGCTTGACATTGAGAAGATGTATAAGATGAAGTTAGTAATAGCTTGATATTGTAAAGATATATAAGATGACGTCCGTAATAGCATGACATTGTAAAGATATATAAGATGAAGTTTGTAATAGCTTGACATTGTGAAGATGTATAAGATGAAGTTAGTAATAACTTGACATTATGAAGATGTATAAGATGAAGTTTGTAATAACTTGACATTGTAAAGATGTATAAGACGCAGTTGTAATAGCTTGACATTGTAAAGATGTATAAGATGAAGTTAGTAATAGCTTGACATTGTGAAGATGTATAAGATGAAGTTTGTAATAGCTTGACATTGTAAAAATGTATAAGATGAAGTTTGTAATAGCTTGACATTGTGAAGATGTATAAGATGAAGTTAGTAATAGCTTGACATTGTGAAGATGTATAAGATGAAGTTTGTAATAGCTTGACATTGTGGAGATGTATAAGATGAAGTTTGTAATAGCTTGACATTGTGAGATGTATAAGATGAAGTTTGTAATAGCTTGACATTGTAAGATGTATAAGATGAAGTTTATAATAGCTTGACATTGTGAAGATGTATAAGATGAAGTTTGTAATAGCTTGACATTGTGAAGATGTATAAGATGAAGTTTGTAATAGCTTGACATTGTAAGATGTATAAGATGAAGTTTGTAATAGCTTGATATTGTGAAGATGTATAAGATGAAGTTTGTAATAGCTTGACATTGTGAAGATGTATAAGATGAAGTTTGTAATAGCTTGACATTGTGAAGATGTATAAGATGAAGTTTAGTAATAGCTTGACATTGTGGAGATGTATAAGAAGAAGTTTGTAATAGCTTGACATTGTGAAGATGTATAAGACGAAGTTAGTAATAGCTTGACATTGTGAAGATGTATAAGATGAAGTTAGTAATAGCTTGACATTGTGAAGATGTATAAGACGAAGTTAGTAATGGCTTGACATTGTGGAGATGTATAACATGAAGTATGTACAGAATCCAATACATTGGTCCTTTTCTATATCGAAGAGTTATTCCCCTTGTCGCAGGATTAAAATTTTCCTGATGTTTTGATGGTTACCTGAAATGAAAAGAAAAACAAAATTAAGATTCTGTTTGAAACACTACAGTGCACTATGAGGCCTTTCTTGGAGATTGACTTGTTTATTTAACGATCCAATTAGATGCAGAAGAGAAGAACGTAAAACTCCATTTCATTTCATTTCAAATAAATGAAAAGGAATCGTTTAAAGCGCTTTAATATCTACCTCATTTGATTTCTTTTTTTTTTTATATAGAGAGATTTATAGAAATGCGAAGTGTAGACCTATGTTTCCCTAATAGTTCGACGGCTTGTATTTACTCTTCGCCTCATCAACCGTTTTTTCAATTCCATTCATATGTAAACTAATTTATGTGTTTCTCAAATTTTCGTCAATGCTACTACAACTTGATTAATATTTTATGAAGCAAGAATACTACTTACTGTTTTTATTTCTAAATAGTTCTGTAAGCCTTCATCTCCCCTGAAAATAACATAGTAATATCCATTAAAAAGGGGGTATCATGAAAAGAATTACTGAGATCTCGACCAAATCACCATTTCTCTCTTTGTACAAAAATTACTTTTGACACACGAAAACTATGGACAATTGGAATCCTTTCCGGATACGTCTTGACGAATAACTGTATCCAGATGTGGTAAAATGTTTTATACATTTACATATCGCACACCTAGCAAGCTATAGCATACATGTTCCTAAAGCAAAGTTAACGTTTGGATATATACATGAAGCATGTATGTCCATTTAAACGTTGCTTTAGGAACATGGCTTTTTTTCGGAAGCACTGACCGGATCAGAATTGGTGTAACCCCCGTGGTAGACTACTATTTATGATCATATACTTACAGTTCCCGACCTATACCAGACTGTTTGAACCCACCATATGGAGTCTGGGTTGTTAACCAGTTAAAACAATTAATCCTGAAACGAAGTAGCAAGTTTCTTTCATTTCTCCACACTGCCTGGGTCGGGATGACTCTAGTGAGCAGGGCTTTTAAACAATAAATACAGACACTATGCTCTGCAAATCTTGACATGTTTTGGATACATAATCTTCATCATGAAAGTATTATACCTTCCTCATTAACACGACCATTCGAGAATGGTAAAATGTTGGTGAATAAGTCACCTTTCCTCATCAGTCCGGCCGATCCAGGAGTAATTTGATGTGAGTATTCAATGATAGGCCATTTCTCCAAAAATTGGACCAAATGTTCTATAAAATTCAGTTAGTAGACACGATCGTTTAGATACAAGTTATTTTACTTTCTTTCTATGAGCAATGCATTTTTATAATTCATACTGTAAGTATCGAATATGAGCCTTATAAGCCTTATGAACGTTAAGATCTCATTAATAAAATAAGCGATTGAGTAAAGGTGGCAGCGAAGGCTCAGTTCTAGGGGCAAGCACACCACCTCACCCACCCTCTCCTTTATTAGAAATACTGTTGTCTACGAATCTTACCATACAGTCCCAGCCTTGACACGTCTGGTATATTCTAGAGCTTTATCTATATTACCAGTAAACACCCCTGCTGCCAGCCCGTAAACTGTATCATTCGACTTCTTCACCACCTCGTCCATTGTTTTAAATTTACAAATCTGTTGAACTGGGCCAAATATCTGAAAGCCAAAGGAATGAGTTTACCTTTCCGGAAGTCAGACGGACCGTGGAAGTCGTGGATCTCAGAACAACTAGATTTATGCAGCGTCTCATCTAGATGAATGAACTGGAGTAGGCTGGGGACCATTCCTGAGAATTAACCTCTTTAAAAGGCATTTAATAAATGGTGGATACAATAACTGCCCCAACTAAAAAACAGCAATTACCAGCACCAACGGGTTTGTTCGCCCTTTTTGCCCTTGCTGGGGGCCTTTTCCCCCTGTATTGAATGGCATTTAATTCGTTATCAGTAGGTGCCTATGCTACAAAAATTGGTTCTGGTTGCCTTCGTCCTATTAGCCAGAATATATTTTGTTTGCCTGTAGTTGTTTATAGTCATATTGCCCAAATTGGTGATACTTATACAGTAAAATGAAAGTCAAGTAAGCAATTTATTCTCAAGCTGCTTCCAAAATTGTATGATATTCTTCAATTTATGTTTATTCATTTTTCAAAATCTGTTACCCTGGCAACGAAAGATTGTTAAAAGTCAAAATACCTCTTCACGGCAGATTCTCATGTCTTCAGATACATTGGAGAAAACAGTTGGTTGAATAAAATACCCTTTATCACCATGTCGTTTTCCACCACATTCTAATTTAGCACCTTGTTTGACTCCACTTTCAATTAACTCTAATACCTTCTTGAACTGCTTCTCGTCGACCTATAGAGGGGAACTCGGAGTACAATACGTCGATTTATTTAAATAAAAGTTATCTTATTAAAGTGAACTTCAATTATATGTAGATCTAAATTCAAAGTATCTGTTAAAGTTAAAACTTTGAGACGGAGGATCTCCAAGAATCTTTACCACTTACCTGTGGTCCCATGTCGTTTTTTCCGTCAAATGGATCACCGACTGGTTTCGTTTTGGCTCTTTCTACCGATTTTTTAACAAATTCATCATAGATATTTTCATGAACGTACGTTCTGGATCCCGCAGCACAGCATTGACCAGCATTGAAGAACAAACCCTCGTGGGAGGCAGCAACAGCTTCATCAACTACCATTGAAATAAAAGCAACTCAGTGACAGTCTCAAGTGTTATTTCTTGTGAACTCTTCCCGCAACCCCGTCAGGGTGGGGTCCAAGGTGGCTGAGCCCGCCTAGAGAGAATTTAGCCCCACTAATTGTCCTCTCTCAAAACTTTTTTTAGTTAGCAGAGATTGATTCATTTACAAAAAAAAAAACTTGGTGCGTTGTGACTCGAAATCGTCAGAAAGGCGTTCTCTGGGCTTCTAGTTTTCAAAATTTCCTTAGGGGGGGGGGGAGAATCAATACAGTCCTGCGTAGAAGAGGCTTCTACGTGTGTAAAGTTAACGAACTCACTGAACTAGAGATCACTTACTATTTTCCACGTCATCAAACACTACGATAGGACTTTTCCCGCCGAGTTCCAATGTGACTCGTTTAAGATTTGTATCAGCAGCTGTTCTCATAATGATCTTACCAATCTAAATATATAGACAATGGTAAATTAGGACGTATTCAACTAACGTCAGACATAAATTAACGTAAAGATGTCAACGTTTAAGGTCACGATGTCGACATAAATTAGTTTAACATCAAGATTTCCACGTAAACTAACATTAAGATGTCAGCTTGGTTTAAGGTTAAGATGGCAAAGATGGCCAGTTAAACTTACGTCAAGATGGCAAAGATTAGTTGATGTGGCCACGTCAACTTACGTCAAGATGCCGACATCATCTAACGTCAAGATGGCTACATCAACTAAAGTCAACATGGTGAAGTCGACTAACGTCAAGATGTAATTGTATTGTTCATTGTAATCTAACAAATTTTCTACCGCAGTCTGGTTTTTGTGACACTCTTTTTAACTTGGGGCGAAATAATTATAGGTGTTATAAATCCAGATTACCTGTGTGGATCCAGTAAAAGCCACCTTATCAATATCGGGATGGTTTGCTATGGCTGCTCCCGCCTTAATGCCTGTTCCTGGTACAATATTAACTACTCCTGGTGGAAACCCAGCCTGAAACCAATCGTTAATAAGTTGTTAGTTATAACTATAATGATGATAAGGTACGGTTAGTTTATTTCAGAGTATATGTTAATACATTTTATATCAAGGTAATTGTAGAGCAACTTTACAATATCCAGGTATGTGTATGAACTTCACACTATTGTGAAGAGATCAATGATTAGAGGTTTCACCCATGAACCAGCTGGTAGAAAGGACTTTTACTGTGAACCTTAGTTGTTATCTTGGTAGAATATAGTAAATGCAAAGAGGTTTCGTCAAGGGCTAGCTGGTAGAAATGATCTTAACTGTGAACCTTAGTTGTTATCTTGGTAGAATATAGTAAATGCAAAGAGGTTTCGTCAAGGGCTAGCTGGTAGAAATGATCTTAACTGTGAACCTTAGTTGTTATCTTGGTAGAATATAGTAAATGCAAAGAGGTTTCGTCAAGGGCTAGCTGGTAGAAATGATCTTAACTGTGAACCTTAGTTGTTATCTTGGTAAAATATAGTAAATGCAAAGAGGTTTCGTCAAGGGCTAGCTGGTAGAAATGATCTTAACTGTGAACCTTAGTTGTTATCTTGGTAGAATATAGTAAATGCAAAGAGGTTTCGTCAAGGGCTAGCTGGTAGAAAGGATCCTTGAGAACCTCAATTGTTATCCTTGAAAAATCAATACCAAGAGGTTTGCCAAGGACCAGCTGGTAGAAAGGATCTATAAACATAAGTTGTTTACAAGTCAGTTGTAAAATATAGTTCTTTCTTTCTAAGTCCTACCTCTTTTATCAATGATCCGATATATAAGGCAGTAAGGGGCGTCAGCTCGGATGGTTTGATCACAACAGTACAACCACAGGCGAGGGCCGGAGCAATCTTCCACACCAACATCGGCAGAGGGAAATTCCACTGAAATAAATAGACACTTAATTACTTACTAAACGTTAAAGATATCACTAAAAATTTTGCCTACTTAAATCTATAAAAAAATTTTTTTTTGGATTTCGTGTTTCTTTTTTTGTAAACGATAATACAGCATTAACACTATTAGCAATGTGGACGATTTTAATATCTATCTTGTTCACGATATGTCTCGGGTACATGTTCTGGTGTCTACTTGTCAACTCCATGTTCGGAACCAAGGGGGTGGGGTCTATGGGCGATGTAAAATAACTTACTGGAATAATCTGACCACAAACACCAACTGGTTCTCGTCTGGTATAACAGAAATAATTACCATCTGAAATGTTAGATAAACAGCTACAAAAACAGAATCACACGAATAAATAAAATATTTTGCCCCAGAATTAAAATCCTAAAATATGAGTAAAAACTGTTGGAGATCGTTCCTATCATCATCTGATACAAGGAAAAACCAGCCGTACGTTAGCAAAACGTTACGAACAAAGGAACCCGAAATCAAAGATTAAAGAATAGCAACACATTGGTAGCAGCTAATGAACTTTTAATATAAGGAATTACATGTATATCAATTACATGTATACGAGAGTAAGTATTCTATAAAGAAAAGTGGTATCAGGTACCTTGGTTCCACACCTGGCATTGCTGATCAAAGTATCTTTACCCTTGTAATATAGTGGTTTAAAACTTTTCGTGCAATCTCAAAGATTTACTTTACTGAACATTTCGAATGGCACTTACCCCCAACCCACTCCACGCCCTTTCCTTGTCCCAAAGCTTACCTATAGGTACGGTGGTTCCTTGTATTTTATCGGCCCAGCCGGCGTAATATCTGATGGTTTTGATCCCACCGAAACAATCTACATACACCGATTCTTTAAATGTTTTACCAATATCTAACGTTTCTAAACTCTGTAACAATATAAACATATATAAAATCATTACGAATTTATTCATCATAAGTTTATATGAACCATTTACAGCTGGATGGACTGGAATTATGAGTGAAGATGACTTATTAAAGGTCAACAAAGCATGTGTATATTTTGGGCATACCGTTATAATGCACAGTTATTGAAGTGTACCGTGATGACAGTGGACCGAATTAAACGGGTCTCATTCAAACGCTAAAAACAAACTAGCCAAAATGGGGTAATGAATTCATAAGTTTATATTTATTTTAAGGAAGGTTTTAAGGACCCGTCTGACCCACGGTACCACCCACTTATCTTTGTCTATATTTCTCTCTCTCTCTATGCCTTATCAATCACTTATTTGGTCTACACATACCTACTTTTATTCATTATGAATTATATTTGTACATGTATTTTGTTTAGCGAGGCGGATTCAAATAAGCATTATGCTTTTTTCCGTATCGCTTATTTATATATCGTATTTTTAACACTTCTTTAATGAAATAGATATTGTTTACAAAAAAAGAACCCGTCACCAATGGCCTGTCGTCAGATCTCTGACGTTAAGGGAATAAATCAATCTTACAGGAGTTTATTATTATTATCATTATGGGTGTGAACTACGTTCGTGAGTGTTATTTTCATGTAAGAAGCGCTTGTCTTCTTTAGCCCATAAGGTGCAGAAGGACGTAAAACTCCATTCATTTCATTTTCCATTTCCATGTAAGAAGCAAACGTAGTTTCGTCTGATTTGTAAGGTGTTAAGCTATGTTAGTTAATTGTATTTCAGAATTAATTTCCTGTAGCTCGAGTCTGTCTGATTAATCAATACTTATAGAACGGTCGATTAGAACCAGTATAATAGATCATGATAATACAGAATGGATTTGAATTAAATATAAGTGAACTGTTGTCAACTTAGCCTAAAATATTTTCCTTACGATTAACGTTGCCAGAGGAACACACATACATAATATATCGAAATCCGTCTGCACGATACTTAAGGACATCTTGACATTGATCGTTCCCGGATTATCCGTAACCATTTACAGCTGGATGGACTGGAATTATGAGTGAGAGGGTCGCACAAGAGGGGGGGGGGGGGTGGTGACTCACCCCCCTGGAAAATTGGTAGAATACAAAAAAGTTGGGTTCACTCCATCAAAACTAAAAAAATTGGGGTTATTAACCGTACCCAACTCGAACAACTTTAGAAACAGAACTGAAACAGAACTGTTTTTATTCAAGTACTTTGTAAATTATAGTACAAACACATTTTATACACAATATACAGTAATATTTATATATATACAATTGGATGAATAATTAATATGACCATCAGTGGTGCTAGATTGAAAGTATTTCATTTCTTATAATAAAACCTTTCTGGATAAATATTGCAAGGTTTTTGAGCGTTACAGGACAACATGATTGGAATATTGACTTTAATTTATGTTCTTTTGGATACTTGTGGCAATACTCGGGAAGAAAGTTTACTCTTAGGTCGTGAAGAACTGGACATACCATAATAAAATGATACTCATTTTCAATATTTCCTGTGTTACATATGGGACAGATTCTGTTTTTGACAGGTATATTGAGGTGGCGACCTTTTTCAATATTCAATTCGTGCTCAGAACATCTAAAATTGGCCAAATGGAATTTTAGAGTTTGTGGTAAATTGCTGGTTAAATATAACTCAGACCCAAATTCAGCCTTTACAACAGAATAGAATGAACATTTGTTTGAATTGTCGATGTTAGCCCGCCAAGTTTGTAGATTCACGTCTTTAAGGCGCTGTTGTAATATGTTTATAAAGATGCGTGTGTCTCCTACAGCCTGGGCGAACCAAACATCTCCAAATCCTAAACTGAACAGTAAATTTTTTACAGAGGTGCACCAGTTTGATCTACCATTTGCGTCTAATTTAAACAACATGTTATAACATAATTTTGGCAATCTTTTTTCGTGCATTGTTTGTAACTTAAGAAAATATTTTATAGGGTTACACATATACTTGACTGAAAGATCAAGTCTGCCACATTCTCCCCTAGCCATGATATGACTGGTTTTGCTGCCAGTCTGGAGCAACCATTTGCAAAATTTATTTTGCACATTTTCTATTTCAGGTCTTTTATCAAACCCCCAAAGCTCCGAACCATAAAACAGAATAGGTGCAATCATAGAGTCGAACAATTTAAATGCTGTTTTGCAATCTCTGGCCCCTATTTTTGTAAGACAATGTTTAATTTGGTTCATCGCTTTGAGTGCTTGATTTGATAGATAACTACAACACATATTCCACTTTAAACGGTTCGAGAAAAAGATACCTAAGTATTTATAACAAGATACACATTTTATCATTTCACCCTTTAAAAACCATTTCTCCATTTTGGATAATATACCACCTTTCTTAAAAACAACTATTTCAGATTTAGCTAAATTAACAGTCATATCCCATTTTGAGCAGTACTTATCTAAAATATCAAGGCGCTGTTGTAGGCCACCAATACTATCTGCCACTAAGGAAAGATCGTCAGCAAAAAGTAACGAGCAAACATCATCAGCGTTCTGGTCTACAAATATTCCAGATGTACATTCTGATTTTAATGTTTGAGCTAGTTCGTTGATAAAGATTGCAAAGAGCCAGGGGCTGAGAATACATCCTTGTTTAACCCCTGAGTCACACGAAAAAGAATCTGTCAAACCACCATTGCACCTGACTTTGCCTTGTACATTTTTGTAGATACTGTAAATAATTTTGTACATTTTGCTATCAATGTTATTTTTAATGAGGACATAAAACAACTTGTTTCTCGAGATTCCATAAAAGGCCCGTTTAAAGTCAATAAATGCACAATATAAGGGAGTAGCTTTGCTTTTTGATAAGTACTTTTGTATAAGACAATTTAGTATAAAAGCATTATCAATAGTCGAGTAGCCTTTCCGAAAACCGGCCTGTTCTTCAGCAAGAAGTTCATTACTATCAGACCATTCTGATAACCTGTGGTTTAATATAGAGGTAAATAGTTTGCCTAATGTATCTAGCAAAGAGATTCCACGATAGTTACAGGGTTCATTTCTATCACCTTTCTTAAATAATGGAACTATGATGGACGATGACCAACATTCTGGAAATATACCAGTAGTAAATATAGAGTTAAAGAGTTTGTTCAGTGTTGGAAGTAAAACATGGATTGAGTTTTTGTAAAATTCGATTGGTATACCATCTTCTCCGCCACTTTTACCATTTTTCATATTATTTAATGCACGAATTATTTCACCATCGCTTATATCTGCATTTAGAGGGTTATCCACGCCCGTGAGGATATAATTGAACTCGTCTACCACTGAGTTCACAAGGTAGTCAAAGTTTTCATCACAACAACTACGAATTGGATTTAAAAGTTCTTTAAAATAACGTAACCAATTATCATCATCGATATTAGGTGTGTTGTTCAAATTAGGTTTTAATGATATCTTTACGGTATTCCAAAAGGAAACAGAATTATTGTCTCTTGCATAGCTTGTCAGATCGCTTTTAATTTTTTCATTGTATGTTGTCTTCTTTTCCAGACATAGGCGGTTGTAATTTCTCTTTGCTTCGCAATATTCTTGCAGCTTTGTCCCTGAGTTACATGCTCGAAATGATTTTAAAAGTTTCTCCTTACTATGTTTAAGTGAGGCTGTTTCTCTGTCAAACCATGGTTTATTCTTATGAGTAAGAGATGGCTTAGATGTAATAGTTTGTAGTCCGCAGGATGAACTTACATGGTATATAATCCCACTAAGTTTAGATACCGCACTGTTCACATCCCGATCTATTTCTTCACATACTTCCTTAGTGTGACGGTCGACGTAATCTGTCAAAAAGGCTTCCTGGTATTCTGTTTTCTTAGATTCCTTCCATCTTAATTTTGTAGATGAGTGTTCTTTACTTGGTTGTTGAGATTTGGCTGTTTCATGTCTACTTCCTGGATCTAGTGTTATTTCACATGTTGTTGGAAAATGTTTGGATATATCATTTTCTAATATTTGAGAAGATATTACACTCTGTAGAAGTCTGTAGTTTATGACTGTGTAGTCTATGACACTTGCACCAGTTGTAGTTATGTATGTATATTCACCAGCTAGATTTGGGGATACCCGGCCATTTACTATTACAAGTTCAAATTCATGGCAAACGTCAATTAAAACCTTTCCAAAATTATTGATCACTGTATCTTTATTGTTTCTGAAACTCACTAGCGCGTCATGTCCGATACCACTGTCCTTTATATCTTTAAGTATAGGGATATAATCACTTTCGTCTGAGAATATATAATCATCTAGAGATCCGGTTCTAGCATTAAAATCTCCTAAAATTATAATGTCATCATTTGGGAATCTTCTGTTTAAATCAGTTAAAACAGCTTGTATACAATCGATGTTGCACTTTGTAACTTTAGCAGAATAAAACACCGAGCCTTCAGGGGGCACATAAACTACACCGATAATAATATCACGATCTATACCAAATTTTGTCAACCTTAATTTCAACCACAGAGTTTCTTCACACTCACACCTATAATCAAGAATTTCTGTAACACATTCAAGCCATTGTTTAATGAATACGACCACTCCACCGGAAGCTCTACCTGTTTCGACTCTTCTTGCGGAATCATAATGAGAATAGCCTGGGAAGGTTTCTTCGAAGCTATCACCTGGTTTATGAAATGTTTCTATAAAACCTACAATATCAAACTGGTTGATAATTTGTAACACATCATCATAGTCTTTTGATAGTTTATATTCAAGTCCTTCTATATTCCACGAGATGAGTCTTAGTTCACGATAAGTTTTCAGTCGAAGTTCATTATTTAGTATTTGCTATTGTCTATTTCTGTCGATGTGAACTAATTCATTTGAGTCGATGTCATAAGTGAACGCAGAAGTATCAATGATTAACTTGTCATACTTTAAGAAAGCGTTCACGTTTGAGTCTCTTTCCTTTTCCTCTCTGAGTTTAGGTAAGAGTGCCTTCCGAATTTGTCTCACTCGTTGTGTAAAATCTTCTGACACTCGCAGTTCACTGTTTTGAGAACTTTTCAAGTATTTACGACCCGATTTTAAGATCAAGTCTTTGTGACGTAGGTTATTGAAAACAATTAGGATAGGCCTGTGATTTGATGACTTCTTACCAAGACGTTGAATACGTTCTATGTTTATGACACTTGTATTATCACCACCTTCCACTTTGAATTCATTCACAAAAATATTCCTGACAAGTTTTTCACAATCTTCAAAACTCTCCCTTGTGTTTTCTTTTACTCCATAAATTATCAAATTCTTTTGTTTTAATCTGTTTTCTATATCGTCAAGTTTTTCTCTCAATGTTTTGTTTTCTTGTCTTAGGGCTATCACATCCGACTTTAAGTTTTCGAATTCTTCCTTTATATTTAAATCTCTTACCTCCTGTCTGAAGTCCGCTATATCTGATTTTAATGAATGAATCAACTTAACAATATCAACATCTTTCTGTGTGGTAGTATCACTATTTGGAAAAACAATATCTCCACTTCTAGATATTTGACCTTGTCGAGTATTTGGCCCTGGATTTGACTCTATGTCACCGGAAAGTACTAACACCATATTGATCACAAGGAATACTGCTAGGATTCCACTGCATCTTAAAACACATTTTCTTTGATAGTTTTTTACAATCCTATGACAATATAGTCCGATTTTCATTCTCCATGTAGCTATATCATTACCAATCACAACTTTAATGATGATATGACCCCAACTTTTTCACGAACCTCATGGTTTTTTTTTTATTTGGGGTGACTTCAACCGGACCGACCCAACTTAATTTTCTGTGAGTGACCCCAACTTATTTTTCTCGGAGTGACCCCAACTTTTTCAGTGAGCTCATCAGTTTGGCTCAACGTAATGTGATATGCTGATATCAGCCGGTGCCAGGTTTCGGCTATACTGTGTGCTATAATATATAAAACCGTTTGTCTCGCCAGTCATTGAGGGCCAAAGATCAATATCGCGTTTGATCCAGCATAGCATTGAAGAGCTGGAAAATATTGTTTTTTGTTTTGATTTTTTGGTTATTTTAAGTTATCAGGTTACTTGAGCTGTGTTCACACACACGCCTTATACGCTGGGGGAACAGTTTTCAGACTTAAAACGATATAGCTGTTCACACACAGCGCTTCTTTTAACGCTTTCACAACGTTCGGTGCCGATCGCTAATTTTAACGTTTTCGGAACGTTCAATCTATATCGTTTTAGGTCCCAACGATAAAACAAAGTGTGTGAACACTTAAAGGGGCACAATCTTGATTTTGAGTGGTCGTTTTGGGCCTTTTTTACATTTAAACAGTCCTCAGAAATACTCAAGCTCTAAGAAAATAGCAAAATACCTTGAAATATACCTCAAAAATTTCACTTTTTATGTTTTTTCCGTGCTGTACGCGGCTGGTCTTCAGTCAGTCTGAAAATTGTGTGTCCTGTTGACAAAATCTAAAATTGTTATTACATGTACTTATTTTTTGTTTTATCAGTGTGGGCCTGCGCAGTAGTCTATTTATAACTCTTTGATTTTCCAATATGGCGGGACGTTCATAATATCTTAAGACATTATGATTTTCAAACACGGATAAATATGTATACCCATGGATTTGAAGGCTCAAATTTCAAAGGTGAGCTCTGTAGACTATGTCTGATTAGCTAAACAAAAGATTTCATGTGTTTGAGGCTGTCGGATAATTGTCCGAAACAAATCAAGCCTGTGCCCCTTTAAAGCGATACAGCTGAGTGCGACACATGCGCAAACAGTGTTGCCTTTCATGCTAAATTGGTATCTGTGTTTGAAGTTCAGTGTAGTAACACTCAGCTTGCCCCACATGATTGCAACTTGCCGCTTGCTTTATACAGATTCCATTGGTTTAAAATGTAGTTGTGATTTTCTAACAACAATAGTTTGTTCGCTAACACCTTGTAGGCCTACTACAGTCTTGATAACCATTCATTAAAGAGATTGTCTAAATTTGTTATGTGTATGGGGACACTGAAAACACCAGTTTGTACCATTCCGACGTCTGTGGTTCTTGCAATTCCACTAAAACCAACGCGATTTAGGACGTCACTGGATGTTAATGGCATAGATATCAATAGTAGCTTTCAGTTAGTTTTAGTGGAACCAAGAACCGCAGACGTCGGAATTGATGCGATCAGTGTCCCCGATACCCATAAAAAGTTTAGAAAACCTTTTTACAATCCCTGAACAAAGTTAATGTAGTAATATGGCTGATTGTACACACAATTATTCATTCTAATCTGGGTTTTAAAGCTGCATATGGTCGTAAATCGTAATTAAATTAAATAAAAATCGTAATTAGCCTATGATTTCCTAATCATTATGCCGAAATATGAATGGTTGGCATCTAAGACGCAGAAAATCGACTTGCCCGTGGGCAGAAGAACTATTGAGTTTCACTTGACCGACAGGGTGAGAAGTAACGATAACTCTTAAACCATTCGAAGGGGGGTAACTTTCACATTGCACAGGGCTAGAACGTTATACGTGTGAATGGTTAAATCGTTAGGACTATATCGTTATAAGACAGTGAAACACACGCCTTTTTACCGTTGGGAAGGGGGGGGGGCGTTTTCCGGGAAAAGATTCACGGAAAACGTTGCGAACCGCTTTAGGTGTAAACACAGCTTAAGTAATGTTCATGTAATCGGGCCACAGGAAGCCATTCACTTTTAAATCTAAGTATACTTTCTTGCTGATTACATTGATTTGATATAGCTACAAATATTTCATATTTGGAATAAAAATAATTGAAAATTTAAGGTTAGTCTGTTTGTGGTTCCACTCATCTAAAGGTAGTTAAAATATTACTGATGTGCAAAATAAATATTTCAAAATGTGATTTGCCTCATGTTTTATCAAGTCAACTATAGTCATTGTATGAATAGAAAAGTAGAGTTTGGACTATGTTTTGTATTTTATTTGTTTATTATCATAAAAGTCAAGTAAAGAGTTCCCTACCTAGGATAAAACTAACCTGTCTCACGACAAATATCATAGATATTATTGAATGCAAGTTATCCGTGTATCTAAAGTTCGCAATGTTTAGTCGAAACACGGCTTGAAATGATAGATTATAAACCGATTATGGTCATAATCTGTCACAGTCTCATCTCAAGTTGTATTGCGGCAAGAAAATGCAAAATTTATGTACACGGATAAGAGGAAAATTTAAGATTGCTTTGTGCAGATTAAGGCTTAACAATATATTGACTATTTTGCGACTCCAGTAGCACCCAGTCTCTATATAAAATCAATAAAAGTTGGGGTTAGTTATCATCTTTCGCAAAATTTGGGGTTTGAAATTTGGTCACCCCCCCCCCCCCCCCAAGAATATACGCATGTGCAGCCCTGAGTGAAGATGACTTATTAAATGTCACCAAGCATGTGTTTATTTGGGCATAGCGTTATAATGCACAGTTATTGAAGTGTACCGTGATGACAGTGGACCGATAAAAGCGGGTCTCATTCAAACGCAAAAAAATAGCCCAAATGAGCTAATGAAGGCAGGCAACGCCACACAGGGTGCTACGAGGGACATTTTGCCTGGACAGTGGCATATGCGAACACTTTTTGCGATTTCTAACTGTCGAGGGATCTTTAACATTTACGACCAGACACACGGGGCCTCGGTTAATTGTCCCACGCCTTTCCCTAGTCAGCTCCTCCAATCTGCGTCACTGACAAGGGAAATCATGCTTTAATGTAGCTAGCCCAAAAGAACTAGACTACCATAGTGATACCAACACTTGCGATATCTTAAATTATTCTTCGTACTTTACACGCTGAATTATATAGAGAAATAATTATACATACTGCTATATACACAATATCTCTCTCAATCAGATCGGCTAACTTGTAGAGAAGGTGTCCACGGTCGCTAGCATCCATCTTCTGCCATTCTGATCCGAATTCAAACGCTGCACGGGCTGCCTCTACTGCTTTATCAACATCAACCTTAAGAAAAGAACAATGTAACACAGCGAATCCGCTCAAACATCCAAAATTACCACAATTGGTAACAATTAACAAACTTTTCACGTGAGTATATCAATCATAGTGAGTAAGTTTTTCATAACGAAAAGTGGTATCTTGGTTAAAGATAAAAGATAATCTTATGCCAATCCTTGGTTAAAGATAAAGATAATGTAATGTCAATCCTTGGTTAAAGATAAAGGGTAAAGTCATACTAACCCTTAGTTAAAGATAAAGATAAAGTGTAATGTCACGCCAATCCTTGGTTCAAGATAAAAAGATAAAGGTAATGTCATACTAATCTTTAGTTAAAGATAAAGAGTAATATCCTACGAACACTTGGTTTAAGATAAAGATAACGGGTAATGTCATACTAATTCTTGGTTAAAGATAAAGGGTAATGGCATACTAATCCTTGGTTAAAGATAAGATAATGGGTAATATCATGTCAATCCTTGTTTAAAAATAAAGATAAAGGGAAATGTCAGGTCAATCCTTGGTTAAAGATGAAGGGTATTGTCATGCCAATCCTTGGTTAAAGATAAAGGGCAATGCCATACCAATCCTTGGTTAAAGATAAAGATAAAAAGTATTATCATAATAATCCTCGGATAAAGGGTAATGTCATGCCAATCCTTTGTTCAAAATAAAGATAAACGGCAATGTTATGTCAATTCTTGGTTAAAGATAAAAGATAATGTCATGTCAATCCTTGGTCAAAGATAAACAAAAAAGATATTATCATACTAATCCTTGGATAAAGATAAAGGGTAATGTTATACTAATCCATGGTTAAAGATAGAGATAAAGGGTAATGGCATACCAATCCTTGGTTAAAGATAAAGGGTAATGTCTTACGAATCCTTAGTTAAAGATAAAGGGTAATGTGACGCCAACCCTTGGTTCACGATAAAGATAAACGATAAAGTCATGCCAATCCTTGGTTAAAGATAAAAGATAATGTCACGTTAATCCTTGGTTAAAGATAAAGATATTGGGTATTGTCACACTAATCCTTGGTTAAAGATAAAGGGTAATGTCATACTAATCCTTGGTTAAAGATAAAGATAAAGGGTAACGTCATTTCAATCCTTGGTTAAAGATAAAGGGTAATGGCATACTAATCCTTGGATAAAGATAAAGGGTAATGTCATACTAATCCTTGGTTAAAGATACAGATAAAAGAAAATGTCATGTCAATCCTTGGTTAAAGATAAAGATAAGGAGTAATGCCATACTTGATCTGCCTCGGCAACCTGTGCTATCCTTTCCTCTGTTGAAGGGTTAATGACGTCGAATGTTTCACCACTAGTAGCATCTACAAACTCATTGTTGATGAAAAGCTGAAAAAATATGAAAATTTCGTCAAAATTTGGCATCGATTTTTCACATAGTTAAAGGAATAGTGTTTACTTCTCTAGGATATTAATCAGTAAGGTCGAAAATTTCACGTCGGGTGTCAGTTCAGGTCAAATATTAATGGAACCAGAAAAATAGACATCGTGTTTCACCCAGTGGATGTCTATAAACGTGGAGGGGGTGCGAGGAAGGAGAGACGTCTATAAGGTTAGGGCTAAATCCCCTTTGCCAGGACCAGTGGGGAGGGTCTAGGGGCTTTCATAAGCCAAAGATTTTTAAGCATATAAGACTTGTCCGAAACTTGCTGACTCTATTCCCAGCTTCTGATAATAATTTGGACAGGTATGCCCGAAACCCTAACCCAGCCTTCCCCGGCCAAGCAGCTATATCCGAGTCTGGAAGCATGTTTCGTACTGATATAAGACATTAAACAGGCCTCAATTTGTGTAAACGTCCCTTCTCCAAACTATGGCACTGTGGGTCACCCATTTCTAGAAATAAGGATTAACCCGACCTAGTGCATTCTGACACTTTGATCGGGCTATCTCGTTAAGAATGATATTTTGTATATTTGTTAGGAACCATTTATAGATTACCTTCTATTCTGTATCTAATTGGGGAATTGTTATGAAACGAGTGTAATTGTTAGTGAGTTATTCAATGGAAACACTATATTTAGATTGACCTACCTTTGTAAATTTAATTTCTGGTTTGGTTATTGGCTCAAAAGGTGCCGGTGGAAAAGCCATCTTGTAGCAGACGAAATCACCCAATTAGATAGATGCACGTACTCCGTTCAAAGAACACGACACGTCCGAGTTTTTACTCGCTTACACAATCCTGAGGTGATAACTGTACTTATACTGAACTTACAACTGAAATAGTATCCAAATTATCAAGCAAATTTATGTCAGTACGCTGCCCGAGATCGACTTCCAGTATAGTGGTCTTAAGTATGTTATGAATCAGACCTTTTCATACACACATATATCTATCGACTGCGCGAAATGGCATGTGCCAAATCTCTAAACGGTAAACTAGAGTATTAACGAAGGACCTTTGTGAAATACAAAACCAACAAACTAGATATTCCTGCAATTGTGATGAAAAATAACGATAATCATTTCATTCACGGTTGATTTCATTAATAATTTTATTATAGAGCTAAACCTGTTATAATATAAAAATAGACGAGGTAAGGTTGATTATTAGCGAATACACCGAGTATTAGCGAATACACAGAGTACGGATAAGGACACGATACGGATACAAACTGCTTGTATTTTCTACTTAATCGATAACATCTGACCCAATATTGTATGGGACACCATACACCGTACCTGGCTTCAAGCACACAGTATATACCACATAGCTAACCGTCGGTATATCTATTATATTCCTATAATAGTCTTTTTAGTATTGACCTAGAAATATTTAAACGGAGGCAGTCTATTGGCTGAATAGTTAAATGTATTAATAGTACGTGTATTTACTTTGCTATACTATCTGTCACTATAATAAAGGCGTCTTGTGCTACATGTTATGCACGCTCCAGTAGAAGGCAATATGATATGATATGGAGAAGAGCTTATGCAGCTGTCCTGGTATATTTTCTCTTATTGCACAGTGCATGGCGTTAGGACGACAGCCAGATTTCGAAAAAAAGCTAATGATGATGCCCTGGTGAAATGCCTCTTACTGCACAGTGCATGTCGCTATCGCTCATTAGCTCAGGCATGTTTTAAAAAAAACAGGACGTAAAACTCCCTTAAGTCAATGATAGACACAGCGTCATGAGAGACAATCATCCAGGGATGTTCATCTTTGAGTGTCTGGGTAGGAGAAGGATTCCCGACCCCTCCACCTATTATTTAACAATATATGAATGCTGCCTAAAAACGGTATATATGCAATAAATTCTACCTTATGTTCTTTATTGGTATAGCACAGATTCTAGTACTGAAAATTGGCTGAGACCCGAACGGGTTTCGAACCATCAATCTCATGTAATCAACATGGGAGCTGTCTCATTACTGATTATCAGAGGGGTAATGCATGTTCGCAGTAAAGTCTACCGGTCTGCTGCCTTCTATTTTTGTGGTCTAGACAGTTGGCATGTATTTGGGGGGTTGGGCCGGGT
>CM060200.1:40638327-40658835 GCA_030562195.1 Nipponacmea schrenckii | reverse complement strand
ATAAAGAGAATAAGATAGAATTTATTGCATATATACCGTTTTTAGGCAGCATTCATATATTGTTAAATAATAGGTGGAGGGGTCGGGAATCCTTCTCCTACCCAGACACTCAAAGATGAACATCCCTGGATGATTGTCTCTCATGACGCTGTGTCTATCGTTGACTTAACGTCCTTTTAAAACATGTCTGAGCTAATGAGCGACAGCAACATGCACTGTGCAATAAAAGGCATTTCACCGGGGCATCGGCATTAGCTTTTTTTTCGAAATCTGGCTTTCGTCCTAACGCTATGCAGTGTGCAATAAGAGAAAATATACCAGGACAGCTGCATAAGCTCTTCTTCATATCATATCATATTGCCTACTACTGGAGCGTGCATAACATGTAGCACAAGACGTCTTTATTATAGTGACAGATAGTATAGCAAAGTAAATACTATTAATACATTTAACTATCAGCCAATAGACTGCCTCCGTTTAAATATTTCTAGGTCAATACTAAAAAGACTATTATAGGAATATAATAGATATACCGACGGTTAGCTATGTGGTATATACTGTGTGCTTGAAGCCAGGTACGGTGTATGGTGTCCCATACAATATTGGGTCAGATGTTATCGATTAAGTAGAAAATACAAGCAGTTTGTATCCGTATCGTGTCCTTATCCGAACTCGGTGTATTCGCTAATACTCGGTGTATTCGCTTCTACAATTTTCTAATTCTTTTCTATCAATAATCAACTCCTCACCTCGTCTATTTTTATATTATAACAGGTTTAGCTCTATAATAAAATTATTAATGAAATCAACCGTGAATGAAATGATTATCGTTATTTTTCATCAGGAATATCTAGTTTGTTTGTTTTGTATTTCGAAAAGGTCCTTTGTTAATACTCAAGTTTATCGTTTAGAGATTTGGCACATGCATTTTCGTGCCGTCGATAGATATCTGTGTGTATGAAATGGTCTGATTCATAACATACTTAAGGCCATTATACTGGAAGTCGATCTCGGGCAGCGTACTGACCTATTTGCTTGATAATTTCGATACTATTTCAGTTGTAAGTTCAGTGTAAGTACAGTTATCACCTCAGGATTGTGTAAACTCGGACTTGTCGTGTTCTTGGAACGGAGTACGTGCATCTATCTAATTGAGTGATTGCGACTGCTACAAGATGGCATTTCCACCGGCACCTTTTGAGCCGATAACCAAACCAGAAATTAAATTTACAAAGGTAGGTCAATCTAAATATAGTGTTTCCATTGAATAACTCACTAACAATTACACTCGTTTCATAACAATAGCCAAATAGATACAGAATAGAAGGTAATCTATAAATGGTTCCTAACAAATATACAAAATATCATTCTTAACGAGATAGCCCGATCAAAGTGTCAGAATGCACTAGGTCGGGTTAATCCTTATTTCTAGAAATGGGTGACCCACAGTGCCATAGTTTGGAGAAGGGACGTTTACACAAATTGAGGCCTGTTTAATGTCTTATATCAGTACGAAACATGCTTCCAGACTCGGATATAGCTGCTTGGCCGGGGAAGGCTGGGTTAGGGTTTCGGGCATACCTGTCCAAATTATTATCAGAAGCTGGGAATAGAGACAGCAAGTTTCGGACAAGTTTTATATACATATGTATGCTCAAAAATCCTTTGGCTTATGAAAGCTCCTAGACCCCCCCCCCCCCCCCTGGCCGTGGCAAGGGGGATTTAGCCCTTGCCTTATAGACGTCTCTCATTCCTCGCACCCCCTCCGCGTTTATAGACATCCACTGGGTGAAACACGATGTCCATTTTTCTGGTTCCATTAATATTTGACCTGATCTGACACCAGACGTGAAATTTTCGACCTTACTGATTAATATCCTATTATAGTAAACACTATTCCTTTAACTATGTGAAAAATCGATGCCAAATTTTGACGAGAATTTCATATTTTTTCAGCTTTTCATCAACAATGAGTTTGTAGATGCTACTAGTGGTGAAACATTTGACGTCATTAACCCTTCAACAGAGGAAAGGATAGCACAGGTTTCCGAGGCAGATCAAGTATGACATTACTCCTTATTGTTAACCAAGGATTGGTATTACATTAAACTTTATCTGTATCTTTAACCAAGGATTAGTATGACATTACCCTTTACCTGTATCTTTAACCAAGGATTGGCATGACATTACCCTTTATCTTTATCTTTAACCAAGGATTAGTATAACATTACCTTTATCTTTAACCAAGGATTGACATGACGTTACCATTGACATGACGTATGCCATTATACCCTTTATCTTTAACCAAGGATTGACATGACGTCACCATTGACATGACGTATACCATTATACCCTTTATCTTTAACCAAGGATTGACATGACGTTACCCTTTATCTATATCTTTAACCAAGGATTAGTATGACATTACCCTTTATCTTTAACCAAGGATTAGTGTGACAATACCCAATATCTTTATCTTTAACCAAGGATTAACGTGACATTATCTTTTATCTTTAACCAAGGATTGGCATGACTTTATCGTTTATCTTTATCGTGAACCAAGGGTTGGTGTCACATTACCCTTTATCTTTAACTAAGGATTCGTAAGACATTACCCTTTATCTTTAACCAAGGATTGGTATGCCATTACCCTTTATCTCTATCTTTAACCAAGGATTAGTATAACATTACCCTTTATCTTTATCCAAGGATTAGTATGGCAATACCTTTTTTGTTTATCTTTGACCAAGGATTGACATGACATTATCTTTTATCTTTAACCAAGAATTGACATAACATTGCCGTTTATCTTTATTTTGAACAAAGGATTGGCATGACATTACCCTTTATCCGAGGATTAGTATGATAATACCTTTTATCTTTATCTTTAACCAAGGATTGGTATGGTATTGCCCTTTATCTTTAACCAAGGATTGGCATGACAATACCCTTCATCTTTAACCAAGGATTCACATGACATTTCCCTTTATCTTTATTTTTAAACAAGGATTGACATGATATTACCCATTATCTTATATTTAACCAAGGATTGGCATGACATTAACCTTTATCTTTAACCAAGGATTAGTATGCCATTACCCTTTATCTTTAACCAAGAATTAGTATGACATTACCCGTTATCTTTATCTTAAACCAAGTATTCGAAGGATATTACTCCTTATCTTTAACCAAAGATTATTATGACATTACCTTTATCTTTTTATCTTGAACCAAGGATTGGCGTGACATTACCCTTTATCTTAAAATAAGGATTCGTAAGACATTAACCTTTATCTTTAACCAAGGATTGGAATGACATTACCCTTTATCTTTAACCAAGGATTGGCATGACATTACCCTTTATCTTTAACCAAGGATTAGTATAACATTACCCTTTATCTCTATCTTTAACCAAGGATTAGCATGACATTACCCTTTATCTTTATCTTTAACCAAGGATTAGTATAACATTACCCTTTATCTTTAACCAAGGATTGACATGACGTTACCCTTTATCTTTAACCAAGGATTAGTATGCCATTACCCTTTATCTTTAACCAAGGATTGACATGACGTTACCCTTTATCTTTATCTTTAACCAAGAATTAGTATGACATTACCCTTTATCTTTAACCAAAGATTAGTGTGACAATACCCAATATCTTTATCTTTAACCAAGGATTAACGTGACATTATCTTTTATCTTTAACCAAGGATTGGCATGACTTTATCGTTTATCTTTATCGTGAACAAAGGGTTGGTGTCACATTACCCTTTATCTTTAACTAAGGATTCGTAAGACATTACCCTTTATCTTTAACCAAGGATTGGTATGCCATTACCCTTTATCTCTATCTTTAACCAAGGATTAGTATAACATTACCCTTTATCTTTATCCAAGGATTAGTATGACAATACCTTTTTTGTTTATCTTTGACCAATGATTGACATGACATTATCTTTTATCTTTAACCAAGAATTGACATAACATTGCCGTTTATCTTTATTTTGAACAAAGGATTGGCATGACATTACCCTTTATCCGAGGATTAGTATGATAATACCTTTTATCTTTATCTTTAACCAAGGATTGGTATGGCATTGCCCTTTATCTTTAACCAAGGATTGGCATGACAATACCCTTCATCTTTAACCAAGGATTGACATGACATTTCCCTTTATCTTTATTTTTAAACAAGGATTGACATGATATTACCCATTATCTTATATTTAACCAAGGATTGGCATGACATTAACCTTTATCTTTAACCAAGGATTAGTATGACATTACCCGTTATCTTTATCTTAAACCAAGTATTCGTAGGATATTACTCCTTATCTTTAACCAAAGATTATTATGACATTACCTTTATCTTTTTATCTTGAACCAAGGAATGGCGTGACATTACCCTTTATCTTTAAATAAGGATTCGTAAGACATTACCCTTTATCTTTAACCAAGGATTGGAATGACATTACCCTTTATCTTTAACCAAGGATTGGCATGACAATAATACCCTTTATCTTTAACCAAGGATTTACATTACATTATCTTTATCTTTTACCAAGGATTGACATGACATTACCCTTTATCTTTATCTTTAACCAAGGATTGGCATGACATTACCCTTTATCTTTATCTTTAACCAAGGATTGGCATGACATTACTCTTTATCTTTATCTACCCTTTATCTTTAATCAAGGATTGACACTACATTATCTTTATCTTTAACCAAGGATTGGCATTGATATACTTACTCACGTGAAAAGTTTATTAGTTGCTACCAATTGTGGTAATTTTGGATGTTTGAGCGGATTCGCTGTATAACATTGTTCTTTTCTTAAGGTTGATGTTGATAAAGCAGTAGAGGCAGCCCGTGCAGCGTTTGAATTCGGTTCAGAATGGCAGAAGATGGATGCTAGCGAACGTGGACACCTTCTCTATAAGTTAGCCGATCTGATTGAGAGAGATATTGTGTATATAGCAGTATGTATAAATATTTCTCTTTATAATTCAGCGTGAAAAGTACGAAGAATAATTTAAGATATCGCAAGTGTTGGTATCACTATGGTAGTCTAGTTCTTTTGGGCTAGCTACATTAAAGCATGATTTCCCCTTGTCAGTGACGGAGATTGGAGGAGCTGACTAGGAAAAGGCGTGGGACAATTAACCGAGGCCCCGTGTGTCTGGTCGTACACGTTAAAGATCCCTCGACAGTAAGAAATCGCAAATAGCGTTCGCTTATGCCACTGTCCAGGCAAAATGTCCCTCGTAGCACCCTGCGTTCGTTGCCTGCCTTCATTAGCCCATTTGGGCTAGTTTTTTTTTTTGCGTTTGAATGAGACTGCTTTTATCGGTCCACTGTCATCACGGTACACTTCAATAATTGTGCCTTATAACGCTATGCCCAAATAAACACATGCTTGGTGACATTTAATAAGTCATCTTCACTCAGGGCTGCACATGCGTATTTTCTCAGGGGGGTGACCAAATTTCAAAACCCCAAATTTTGCGAAAGATGATAACTAACCCCAACTTTTATTGATTTTATATGGAGACTTGGTGCTACTGGAGTCGCAAAATAGTCAATATATTGTTTATCCTTAAGGCGGGCTTCCACTTGACAGTTTTTTCTGCGAGTCTTCGCGAGTTACTCTCGAGAGAACTTTCAGTGCTCCTTCCATTTGAGAGCGATTGAGAGTAAATTTTATTGCGAGTTACTATCAGAGAGTTGGTGCTATCAACTATCGCGAGAAACTTTCAAGTGTCCTTCCACCTGAGAGTCAATTACATTTGCGAGCTGCTCGTGGGGAGGGCGTGGAGTTGCCTGACATATTGCGTGTTTGATTTACAATTAGAAAATGTTGTCCAAGAAAAAACGAATTGCTGCGGCTATATTTATAATCAATGGAAAGATGAAAAAGAAAAAAAGAGTGCACAAGGTCTGGGTTAGGGCCTGGATTGAACGAAGAGAGTCCTTGGGAGCCTTTCGATCCTTGATGAACGAGTTGAGACTGGAAGACCACAGCCAATTCCGAAATTTCATTCGAATGTCAGCAGTGGATTTTGAAGAGTTGACATTGCTGGTCGGACCAAGAATTGGAAAACAGGATACACAAATGAGACAATCCAGTCCAGTAAAAGAGCGCCTGGCAGTCACCCTACGATTCCTAGCAACAGGTAAATTAAAACACATATTATTTTATCGGTCTTTATTTATAGACTTCAAAAGCATTTAAAGGGATTGTTACACGTTATTATATAATGTAACAGTCGAATTTGTTCGAGATTCACCGACCTCTGATAGGGAAATCCAAAAAAGGCTGGAATAAAACTGCAATGAGGCTCTATTGGTTATATATAATTACGTGCAACAATCCCCTAATGAAAATATATTACAAGACGATTTTACTTCGACCATTATGCAACATCTTCATATCTATTCATACTTTCACATAGTAATTGTAATAAAACAAAATCTGTTTCAGGTGATACTTTCACCAGCCTAATGTACCTGTTCCGCATTCCAGAAGTAACAATATCACACATCGTTACAGAGACATACCAAGCCATATTTCAAGTTCTAAAAGAAGAATATCTGAAGGTGAGTTTGCTAGTTTTCATCTTGTACTTCATTATGTTCCCCAACACTAAATACTTATCAATCTCCCAAAACTAAAAATGGATAATCACCAGTTTTGCTGATACAACTGTGATGAAAACGAATGATCTTGATTTTGAAGTTGTCTGTTACTGCTTGCATCGGTGGCTGTATCAAAATTAAGAACTGGGCTGCATGTTGCACTGCGATAGCTTGACGTGGATTAAATTCGTCTTCTTCTGATATTTCAAGGACAGCTCTTGGGATCATCCGCTTTAACTTCCTCCTGCTGGATTCCTTGGACAGTGACCGTAATTCCAAGGCCACATAAGCACCAAACGTATCATATTCATCATCATCTTTTGACAACAGTGCACAAGCCTTCTTCATGGCTTTAACAACCGGACTGACTCTCATTTCTTTTGCGCTTACAAGTACTTGATTTCGTTTGAATTGTCTTGTGAGATGCTTGAGAAAGATCCTGTGTAGCAGTCACTGTTACCTCTTGTTCTTCTTCATGGGTATCGTCTGTATTTTGTGACGAATCTTGTTGGTCATCATTGAGTCCATATTTCTCTTTATCCTGAAATTGAATTAAATACCTGTCATTCTATTTCAGTGCCCGACGGAAACACATCAGTGGCTGCTTATTGCCAAAGAATTTGACGTAAAGTGGAATTTTCCTAATTGCATTGGTGCCCTCGACGGAAAACATGTTGCAATGCAAGCTCCGCCATCGTCTGGGAGCTACTACTACAACTACAAAGGATTTCATAGTATCATTTTGATGGCGATGTGTGATGCTAATTACAAGTTCACATTCATTGACGTCGGGTGTAATGGAAGAATCGCCGATGGAGGAGTATTTGCTAATTGTGCGTTGTCAGCTGCTATGGAGGGAGAAAAACTGGGCGTGCCTCCTGCACGGGTACTTAAAGGTCGCGAAAAGGAAGTTCCTTATGTGATGCTTGCTGATGATGCCATTCCGAAACCAACCTGGAGCAATGAGAGTATTCAACTACAGATTATCTCGAGCTAGACGCATTATCGATGATGCCTTTGGTATTTTGTCCAGCGTTTTTCGGGTTCTGCGTAAAGCCCTGTTAGTAGGACCACTAAAAACAGAATGTATCGCTCTGGCTGCATGTGCTTTGCATAATTTTCTTATAACCAAAAAGAATTCCCGGAACTTGTACGCGCCAACTGGAACATTTGACATCGAAAACGACAACGGGCAAATAAAAAATGGAACATGGCGTACAGAAGGGATGCCAGGCGATAATTTTTTCCCACTCGAACAATTAGCAAGCAATCATCATGGTAACGAGTCCAAAACCATTCGCGATGAATTTAGGGAATATTTCCTTTCGCCAGGCGGAGAAAGCGTATGGCAGTACAAGTATATGTAATGTATTCGTGAACGTCATAATTATATATGTAAAATACCAAAAGAAGATCATTGTCTATGAACATGTACACACTATTTTGAAATAAAAATTGTTCTAACCAAGTTGCAAGTGGTTTTGCGTGAGATAAGCCCTCTTTTTATGAACATCAATGCCTGGAAGTATGACCAAGTTGTGGTGTAGTTATCTTCAGTTCCTTGCTCCGACTTCTTTTGCCCCACCTTCTTCAATTCTTGAGCAAATTGATTTCTCAAATTGTGAATCTTCCTCTGCACCTCAGAAATGTCTTTTTGTACTGATTCGGCCAAGTTCTTCCATGCATTGTTCTTTTTCTGCCTGTCTCGAAACTCAGTCGATTGAACATCCCAAAACACAGGACGACTTTCATATTCTGTAATGAGGTGCTCAATCTCTTCACGCGTCCATGCAGTACGTTTCGCCATATTTCAGACTGATTATGTTGTGAAAAATATGACAGGCTTGTTTATAAAAAAACTGACAGTTCTCGCAGAAATAGAACACTGTTCTATTCTTTGAGAGCTCTCTCAAACAGAAATTTGTAGTCGATAGTTTGTAGCAGACTCCCTTCCACTTGACAGAAAATCACTCGCTGCAGTTCTATCGACAGTTGGGTTAGAATACCTAACATTTTATAGGAGACCCCCTTCCACTTGAGAGAAATCGCTCTTAGCACTTATATCGAGAGTTGGTTGCGACTGTGTAACTGTTGCTCGCAAAATACCTTCCACTCGCGAGTTACTCTCGGAGAGCGAACTCGTGTTAGAAAACTCTCAAGTGGACACCCACCTTTAATCTGCACAAAGCAATCTTAAATTTTCCTTTATCCGTGTACATAAATTTTGCATTTTCTTGCCGCAATACAACTTGAGATGAGACTATGACAGATTATGACCATAATCGGTTTATAATCTATCATTTCAAGCCGTGTTTCGACTAAATATTGCGAACTTAAGGTACACGGATAACTTGCATTCAATAATATCTATGATATTTGTCGTGAGACAGGTTAGTTTTACCCTAGGTAGGAAACTCTTTACCTGACTTTTATGATAATAAACAAATAAAATACAAAACATAGTCCAAACTCTACTTTTCTATTCATACAATGACTATAGTTGACTTGATAAAACATGAAGCAAATCACATTTTAAAATATTTATTTTGCACATCAGTAATACTTATTACTACCTGTAGATGAGTAGAACCACAAACAGACTAACCTTATATTTTCAATTATTTTTATTCCAAAATATCAAATATTTGTAGCTATATCAAATCAATGTAATCAGCAAGAAGGTATACTTAGATTTAAAAGTGAATGGCTTCCTGTGGCCCGATTACATGAACATTACTTAAGCTGTGTTTACACCTAAAGCGGTTTCGCACCGTTTTCCGTGAATCGTTTCCCGGAAAACGCCCCCCTTCCCAACGATAAAAAAGCGTGTGTTCTCACTGTCATATAACGATATAGTCCTAACGATGTAACCATTCACACGTATAACGTTCTAGCCCTGTGCAATGTGAAAGTTACCCCCCTTTCGAATTGTTTAAGAGTTATCGTTACTTCTCACCCTGTCGGTCAAGTGAAACTCAATAGTTCTTCTGCCCACGGGCAAGTCGATTTTCTGCGTCTTAGATGCCAACCATTCCTATTTCGGCATAATGATTACGAAATCATAGGCTAATTACGATTTTAATTTAATTTAATTACGATTTACGACCATATGCAGCTTTAAAACCCAGATTAGAATGAATAATTGTGTGTACAATCAGCCATATTGCTACATTAACTTTGCTATTAATAGTCCAGGGATTGTCAAAAGGTTTTCTAAACTTTTCATGGGTATCGGGGACACTGATCGCATCAATGTGCGCCATTCCGACGTCAGCGGTTCTTGGTTCCACTAAAACTAACTGAAAGCTACTATTGATATCTGTGCCATTACCATCCAGTAACGTCCTAAATCGCGTTGGTTTTAGTGGAATTGCAAGAACCACAGACGTCGGAATGGTACAAACTGATGCTACCAGTGCCCCCATACACATAAATTTAGACAATCTCTTTAATGAATGGTTATCAAGACTCTAGTAGGCCTACAAGGTGGTAGCGAACAAACTATTGTTGTTAGAAAATCACAACTACATTTTAAACCAATGGAATCTGTATAAAGCAAAGGGCAAGTTGCAATCATGTGGGGCAAGCTGAGTGTTACTACACTGAACTTCAAACACAGATACCAATTTAGTATGAAAGACAACACTGTTTGCGCATGTGTCGCACTCAGCTGTATCGCTTTAAGTGTTCACACACTTTGTTTTATCGTTGGTACCTAAAACGATATAGCTGGAACGTTCCGAAAACGTTAAAATTGGCGCTCGGCACCGAACGTTGGGAAAGCGTTAAAAGAAGCGCTGTGTGTGAACAGCTATATCGTTTTAAGTCTGAAAACTGTTCCCCCAGCGTTATAAGGCGTGTGTGTGAACACAGCTCAAGTAACCTGATAACTTAAAATAACCAAAAATCAAAACAAAAAACAATATTTTCCAGCTCTTCAATGCTATGCTGGATCAAACGCGATATTGATCTTTGGCCCTCAATGACTGGCGAGACAAGCGGTTTTATATATTATAGCACACAGTATAGCAGAAACCTGGCACCGGCTGATATCAGCATATCGCATTACGTTGAGCCAAACTGATGAGCTCACTGAAAAAGTTGGGGTCACTCCGAGAAAAAAGTTGGGGTTACTCACAGAAAATTAAATTGGGGTCACTCACAGAAAATTAAGTTGGGGTCACTCACAGAAAATTAAGTTGGGGTCGGTCCAGTAGAAGTCACCCCAAATAAAAAAAACCATGAGGTCCGTGAAAAAGTTGGGGTCACATCATCATTAAAGTTGTTCGAGTTGGGTACGGTTAATAACCCAAACTTTTTGAGTTTTGATGGAGTGACCCTAACTTTTTTGTATTCTACCGACTTTCCAGGGGGGTGAGTCACCCCTCCCCCCTCTTGTGCGGCCCTGTCTTCACTCATCATTCCAGTCCATCCAGCTGTAAATGGTTACCGATAATCCGGGAACTATCAATGTCAAGATGTCCTTAAGTATCGTGCAGACGGATTTCGATATATTATGTATTCACCCTGTGGTCCTCTGGCAACGTTAATCGTAAGGAAAATATTTGAGGCTAAGTTGACAACAGTTCACTAATATTTAATTCAAATCCATTCTGTATTATCATGATCTATTATATTGGTTCTAATCGACCGTTCTATAAGTATTGATTAATCAGACAGACTCGCGCTACAGGAAATTAATTCTGCAATACAATTAACTAACATAGCTTAACAACTTACAAATCAAACGAAACTACGTTTGCTTCTTACGTGGAAATGGAAAATAAAATGAATGGAGTTTTACGTCCTCCTGCACCTTATGGGCTAATGAAGACAGGCTTCTTACATGGAAATAACACACACGAACGTAGTTCACACCCATAATGATAATGATAATAAACTCTTGTATTGACGGTAGAATATTGTTTGATGTTTTTGTTGTATAATAAGGTTATATTGATGGGCGGGGCCTTAAACGTGATATAACTAGGTTTAAACTTAGTTATAGCACGATTATATTATAGCCTTTACGGATTTACGTTTAAATCGGTTAACTCATGAAAACTATAAATAAATATATATTACTTTTAAACATATACTAGTTTCAATGTCCCATCTTCGACTGAATAAGTTGAATTGTGATAAAAGTTGAAATATTTCAAGAAGCCTTCAAGTCACATTAACAGGACAAGCACAATCTATTCCGACCCGTAGTCAATTTACATAACTACAAAAATTGGTGGAGGGTAGGGACAGCGATTACAACTTAACAAATTATTTTCTTTGATTGAAAACTATCTAACTATGTCTGTCCGTCCGTCCGTCCGTCCACAACTGCTTGTGAACGCGATAGAGACTACAGTTTCTGTCGGATTTGAATGAAATTTGCTGTGATCATTTATATTAATGAGATCTCGGACAAGTTCGAAATTTGCGATTTTTCGATGAACGGTTTTTTAGTTATTGCACTTGACTTAATCAAAACGCGTCAAAATTGGCTTGTGAACGCGAAAGAAACTACAGTTTTTATCGAATTTGAATGAAACTTGCTGTGATCATTTATATTGATGATATCTCGGACAAGTTTGAAATTGGCAATTTTTTGACGAACGTTTTTTGAGTTATTGCACTTGACTTAGTCAAAACGCGTCAAAATTGGCTTGTGAACACGATAGAGCCAACAGTTTTCAATGGATTTGAATGAAACTTGCTGTGATTATTTATATTGAAGAGATCTCAGACACATTTGAAATTGGCGATTTTTAGATAAACAGTTTTTGAGTAATTGCCCTTGATTTAGTCAAAATGTGTTAAAATTGGCTTGTAAAAGCTATAGAGACTACATTTTTCATTGGATTTTAATGAAACTTGCTGTGGTCATTTATATTGATGAGATCTTGGACAAATTCAAAATGGGCTATTTTTCGATTAATGGTTTTTGAGTTATTGCACTTGACTTAGTTAAAACCCAGCTTGTGAACGCGATAGAGATCACAATTTCCATTGGATTTGAATGAAATTTTGTGTCATCATTTATATTGATGAGATCTTAAACAGGGTTGATAGTTGTTAGGGACGTTTCTTTTAGCATGCACAAGTTGTTCATAATTAATAACAATGACATCCCTATAATTCTTCAGTTCTGGTCCACTCATTAAAGAGAGGTCTTTATCTTTCAATTCGTTCGTCTGTCGTTTCCATCGTTTCTCCACTGTGTGATATTCTCTTTCAGCTTTCTGTCTGTTAACTTTTCACTGGTGTTTAACTGGACAGTATCAGCAAAGCGGTCTGCCATTTCTGTTCTGTAGAAGTCGTCCGAAACCAATAACTTTCTTTCTTTCTTTAATAAACCGGATTCTTTAACAAATACGGTACTGAACAGTCAGAAGAATTTACTGACACCAAATTCAGCAGCGAGTTGGTTAATAGTTCTTCTTTGCACAAATATCACACCATGTAGAACATACGGGATGGATTTATACTTTGCTGACACTAGCAAAGGCTAGAGTTTTACTGTTAGGGACGTTTCTTTTTCGAGCACCCTATTGCTCCCTTTTTATGTCAGCTCTTTCTTTGGGGTAGGGGTAGGCTTTACGGGTTTCAATGATATGAAATAAGTCTAAAATATCAGTTTATTTACTCCATCACGTCCATTAAACTTGAACTGTATGAAATACCATAAATAAAACCATAATAGATATGAACCATGAAACCAATATTAAATGATGTGAAACCGTTAGGCTTGAAACCTGGGTTGAAACCTGGATTGAAACCTTGCTTAAAACCTTTCGTGAAACCTGACGTGAAACCTTTCGTGAAACCTTTCGTGAAACCTTTCGTGAAACCGTAAAACTGAAAATATAAATACAGTCTAATTAGCCTAAAAAGGAAAGAATAGCATTTCTTTGAAGTGAACTGAACGGGCACAGGTGCGACAACGACGGTTCAATTACGTCCTGCATGGACCATACAAAGAATTCAATACAATATAAATGTAATCTACAATCTAAATAATCTTAATAAATCTAACCTCGTTCCCCTTTGACTTTGCATACGTTAAAATTCATTTCATTTCATTTCTTTACTTTTAAGTTTTATTTCCAAAATGAACGTTAGCGTACCTTTGACGTCACGTTACCTGGTAGCGTCAGCACGTGCAGCGTGCGCAACGCCAAGCCTAGGCAACGCAACCCAATACAATAGTGACGATTTTTTGGTGAACGTTTTTTTAGTTATTGCCCTTGACTGAGTCAAAACGGATCAAAACAACAGTTTTCATCTGATTTGATTGAAATTTGGTGTGATCATTGAAGTTGATGAGATCTTGGTTAAGTACGAAATTGACGATTTTTTGATAAACTGTTTTTGAGTTATTAGTCTTGACTTAGTAAAAACACTGCGAAATTGGCTTGTGATTGCTATAGACAATACAGTTTTCATGAAAATTAGCTAGTAAATACAATAGAGACTAGGTTTCATCGGATTTGAATCAAATTTGATGTGAACATTTTTTTTGATGAAAACTTGAATTAGACCTAAATAATATTAGAGTTTCTGTCTGTGTTAAAACAGAAAATATATTTTAAAGTGGGCGTATCTTGCTAGGCAACCACTTGTATGTGTTTATATTGTTACAGAGTTTAGAAACGTTAGATATTGGTAAAACATTTAAAGAATCGGTGTTTGTAGATTGTTTCGGTGGGATCAAAACCATCAGATATTACGCCGGCTGGGCCGATAAAATACAAGGAACCACCGTACCTATAGGTAAGCTTTGGGCTGGGGTAAGTGCCATTTGAAATGTTCAGTAAAGTAAATCTTTGAGATTGCACGCATAGTTCTAAATCACTATATTACAAGGATAAAGATGCTTTGATCAGCAATGGCAAGTGTGGAGCCAAGGTTCCTGATACTACTTTTCTTAATGGAATACTTACTTACGTATAATTAATATAATTCCTCATATTAAAAGTTCATTGGCTGCTACCAATGTGTTGCCATTCTTTAATCTTTGTTTTAGGGTTCCCTTATTCGTAACATTTTGCTAACGTACGACTGACTATTCCTTGTATCAGGTGATGATAGGAACAATCTCCGAAACATGTTTACTCGTAGGATTTTCTTCTCAGCTTTTATTTCGGAGTGAAATATTTTACATTTAAATGAACTTATTTCTTCGTTTAATTATATTTCTTTATTTATCTTACATTTTCAGATGGTAATTATTTCTGTTATACCAGAAGAGAACCAGTTGGTGTTTGTGGTCAGATTATTCCAGTAAGTTATTTTACATCGCCTATAGACCCCACCCCCTTGGTTTCGAACATGGAGTTGACAAGTAGACACCAGAACATGTACCTGAGACATATCATGAACAAGAGAGATATTAAAATCGTCCACATTACTATTGGTGTTAATGCTGTATTATCGTTTATAAAAGAAGAAAAACGAATTAAAAAAAAAATGTTTCTTATAAATTTATGTAGGAATTATTTTTAGTGATATTTTTTACGTTTAGTAAGTAATATATGTCGGTTTATTTTCAGTGGAATTTCCCTCTGCCGATGTTGGTGTGGAAGATTGCTCCGGCCCTCGCCTGTGGTTGTACTGTTGTGATCAAACCATCCGAGCTGACGCCCCTTACTGCCTTATATATCGGATCATTGATAAAAGAGGTAGGACTTAGAAAGAAAGAACTATATTTTACGACTAACTTGTAAACAACTTTTGTTTCTAGATCCTTTCTACCATCTGATCCTTGGCGAAACCTCTTGGTATTGAGTATATTCTACCAAGATAACAACTAAGGTTCACAGTAAAGATCCTTTCTACCATCTGATCCTTGGCGAAACCTCTTGGCATTGACTATATTCTACCAAGATAACAACTAAGGTTCACAGTAAAGATCCTTTCTACGAGCTGGTCCTTGGCGAAACCTCTTGGCATTGACTATATTCTACCAAGATAACAACTAAGGTTCACAGTAAAGATCCTTTCTACCAGCTGGTCCTTGGCGAAACCTCTTGGCATTGACTATATTCTACCAAGATAACAACTAAGGTTCACAGTAAAGATCCTTTCTACGAGCTGGTCCTTGGTCAAACCTTTTGACGTTGATCTCTTCAATATATTGTGAAGTTCATACTCATACCTTGATATTGTAAAGTTGCTCTTCAATATGACTTGATCAAAATGTATTAACATATACTCTGAAATAAACTTACTGTACCTTGTTATCATAGTTATAACTAACAACTTATTAACGATTGGTTTCAGGCTGGGTTTCCACCAGGAGTAGTTAATATTGTACCAGGAACAGGCATAAAGGCGGGAGCAGCCATAGCAAACCATCCCGATATTGATAAGGTGGCTTTTACTGGATCCACACAGGTAATCTGGATTTATAACACCTATAATTATTTCACAGAATTCGCCCCCATTATCAAGAAACAGATCCTTCATGACACGCTTTTATTGGTTAAATAGAGTGTCACAAAAACCAAATTTGTTAGATTACAATGAACAATACAATTACATCTTGACGTTAGTCGACTTCACCATGTTGACTTTAGTTGATGTAGTCATCTTGACGTTAGTTGATGTCGGCATCTTGACGTAAGTTGACGTGGCCACATCAACTAATCTTTGCCATCTTGACGTTAGTTGATGTCAGCATCTTGACGTAAGTTGACGTGGCCATCTTTGCCATCTTAACCTTAAACCAAGCTGACATCTTAATGTTAGTTTACGTGGAAATCTTGATGTTAAACTAATTTATGTCGACATCGTGACCTTAAACGTTGACATCTTTACGTTAATTTATGTCTGACGTCAGTTGAATACGTCCTAATTTACCATTGTCTATATTTAGATTGGTAAGATCATTATGAGAACAGCTGCTGATACCAATCTTAAACGAGTCACATTGGAACTCGGCGGGAAAAGTCCTATCGTAGTGTTTGATGACGTGGAAAATAGTAAGTGATCTCTAGTTCAGTGAGTTCGTTAACTTTTACAAGAACCAGACGTTGCAAGTTAAAATAGTGGCAAAGGAACACAGGTTGTGATTACCACTTTTGCAAGAAAGCACACGTAGAAGCAGCCCCTTCTACACAGGACTGTATTGATTCTCCACCCCCCCCCCCCCCTCAGGAAATTTTGAAAACTCGAAGCCCAGAGAACGCCTTTCTGACGATTTCGAGTCACAACGCACCAAGTTTTTTTTTGTAAATGAATCAGTCTCTGCTAACTGAAAAAAGTTTTGAGAGAGGACACATAATGGGGCTAAATTCTCTCTAGCCGGGCTCAGCCTCCTTGGACCCCACCCTGACGGGGTTGCGGGAAGAGTTCACAAGAAATAACACTCGAGACTGTCACTGAGTTGCTTTTATTTCAATGGTAGTTGATGAAGCTGTTGCTGCCTCCCACGAGGGTTTGTTTTTCAATGCTGGTCAATGCTGTGCGGCGGGATCCAGAACGTATGTTCATGAAAATATCTATGATGAATTTGTTAAAAAATCGGTAGAAAGAGCCAAAACGAAACCAGTCGGTGATCCATTTGACGGTAAAAACGACATGGGACCACAGGTAAGTGGTAAAGATTCTTGGAGATCCTCCGTCTCAAAGTTTTAACTTTAACAGATACTTTGAATTTAGTTCTACATGTAATTGAAGTTCACTGTAATAAGACAACTTTTATTTAAATAAATTCACGTATTGTACTCCGAGTTCGCCTCTACAGGTCGACGAGAAGCAGTTCAAGAAGGTATTAGAGTTGATTGAGAGTGGAGTCAAACAAGGTGCTAAATTAGAATGTGGTGGAAAACGACATGGTGATAAAGGGTATTTTATTCAACCAACTGTTTTCTCCAATGTATCTGAAGACATGAGAATCTGCCGTGAAGAGGTATTTCAATTTTTAAAAATCTTTCGTTGCCAGGGTAACAGATTTTGAAAAATGAATAAACATAAATTGAAGAATATCATACAATATTGGAAACAACTTCAGAATGAATTCCATATAAGTATCACCAATTTGGGAAATATGGCTATAGGCAAACAGGACGAACGCAACCAGAAGCAATTTTATTAAAAATTAGCACCTACTGATAACGAATTATGTGTAATTCAATACAGGGGCGAAAAGACCAAAGGGACCCATTACCAACAAACCCGTTTTATTGAAACGATTTATAGTTATTTAATAAAGTAATTGTTATCCATAAAATTGTGTCCAGTTATTGTATCCACCAATTAAATTCCTCTTAAGGAAGTAACTTATTTCTTGGGGATAGTCCAAAACCTACTTCAGTCCGCTCTAAGATTCTACGACCTCAACGGTCTGTCTGACTTCCAGAAAGGTAACACTAAACTCATTCTCTTGGTTTTCAGATATTTGGCCCAGTTCAACAGATTTGTAAATTTAAAACAATGGACGAGGTGGTGAAGAAGTCGAATGATACAGTTTACGGGCTGGCAGCAGGGGTGTTCACTGGTAATATAGATAAAGCTCTGGAATATACTAGACGTGTCAAGGCTGGGACTGTCTGGTAAGATTCGTAGACAACAGTATTTCTAATAAGGGAGAGGGTGGGTGAGGGGGTATGCTTGCCCCTAGAACTGAGCCTTCTTGCCGCCTTTTCTCAATCGCTTATTTTATTAATGAGATCTTAACGTAGGGCTGTTATCCTTCTTAACAATTATAAGGCTCATATTCGATACTTACAGCATGAAATATAAAAATGCATTGCTTATAGAAGAAAACTAAAAAAGTAACAGCATATATCTAAAGAATCTTGTCTACTAGCTGCATTTTTGGTCCAATTTTTGGGGAAATGGCCTATCATTGAATACTCACATCAAATTACTTCTGGATCGGCTGGACTAATGAGGAAAGGTGACTTATTCACCAACATTTTACCATTCTCCAATGTATTAGTTGAGTTAATGAGGAAGGTATAATACTTTCATGATGTGATGAAGATTGTGTAGCCAAAACATGTCAAGATTTGCAGAGCATACTGTCTGTATTGATTGTTTAAGAGTCCTACTCACTAGAGTCAACCCGACCCAGGCAATGTAAAAAGAGAAATGAAAGAAACTTGCTACTTTGTTTCAGGATCAATTGCTTTAACTGGTTAACAACCCAGACTCCATATGGTGGGTTCAAACAGTCTGGTATAGGTCGGGAACTGTAAGTATATGATCATAAATAGTAGTCTTCCACGGGGGTTACACCAATTCTGATCCGGTCAGTGTTTTCGAAAACAAAAGCCATGTTCCTAAAGCAACGTTTGGATGGACATACATGGTTCATGTATATATCCAAACGTTGCTTTAGGAACATGCATGCTCGCTTGCTAAGTGAGCTATATGTAAATGTATAAAACATTTTACCACATCTGGATACAGTTATTCGTCAAGACGCATCAGGTATCCGGAGAAGGATTCCAATTGTCCATAGTTTTCGTGTGTCAAAAGTTATTTTTGTACTCTGTATTACAAAGAGAGAAATGGTACGTTGGTCGAAGTCTCATTAATTCTTTTCATGATACCCTTTTAATGGATATTACCGTGTTATTTTCAGGGGAGATGAAGGCTTACAGAACTATTTAGAAATGAAAACAGTAAGTTGTATTCTTGCTTCATGAAATATAAATCAATAATCAATCAATAATAAGTAAATAAAATATAAATCAAGATATAGTGCCATCGACAAAATATGAAAAACACATAAATTAGTTTACATATGAATGAATAGAATTGAAAAGGGGTCGGATGAGGCGAAGAGTAAATACAAGCCGTCGAAGTATTTTAGGGAAACATTGGTCTACACTTCGCATTTCTTTATATCTTTCTATAACAAAAATCAAAAAGATCAAATGAGATAGATAAAGCGCTTAAAACTATTCCTTATAATTTATTTAAAATAAAACCGATGGAGTTTTACGTTCTTCTCTTCTGCATCTATTTGGGTCGTTAAATTAACAAGTCAGATCTCCAAGAAAGACCTCATAGTGCACTGTATCTAGAGTGTTTCAATCAAAATCTTAATTTTGTTTTCTTTTCATTTCAGGTAACCATCAAAACATCAGGAAAATTTTAATCCTGTGACAAGGGGAATAACTCTTCGATATAGAAAAGGACCAATGTATTGGATTCTGTACATACTTCATCTTATACATCTTTACAATGTCAAGCTATTACAAACTTCATCTTATACATCTTCACAATTTCAAGCTATTACAAACTTCATCTTATACATCTTCATAATGTCAGGTTATTACAAACTTCATCTTATACATCTTCACAATGTCAAGCTATTATAAACTTCATCTTATACATCTTCACAATGTCAAGCTATTAGGAACTTCATCTTATACATTTTCACAATGTCAAGCTATTACCAACTTCGTCTTATACATCTTCACAATGTCAAGCTATTACAAACTTCATCTTATACATCTTCTCAATGTCAAGCTATTACAAACTTCATCTTATACATCTTCACAATGTCAAGCTATTACAAACTTCATCTGATACATCTTTACAATGTCAAGCTATTACAAACTTCATCTTATACATCTTCTCAATGTCAAGCTATTACAAACTTCATCTTATACATCTTTACAATGTCAAGCTATTACAAACTTCATCTTATACATCTTCTCATTGTCAAGCTATTACAAACTTCATCTTATACATCTTCACAATGTCAAGTTATTATAAACTTCATCTTATACATCTTCACAATGTCAAGCTATTACTAACTTCATCTTATACATCTCAATAATGTCAAGCTATTATAGACTTCATCTTATACATCTTCACAATGTCAAGCTATTACAAACTTCATCTGATACAT